>NDXB01020497.1:30764-77153 GCA_002631895.1 Agapornis roseicollis
TTTTTTTTTTTTTAATTGTATTATTTTCATTTTTTTTCTTTAATTGTATTATTTTTATTTTATTTTTTTTACATCTATCTCTGAACAAGCATTTGCCTGATACAAAGAAAGTCTCCTGAAGCTTGACATGAGTATTTTATGGGCTTTACTTTAGGGCTCAGGACAATAGCAGTTTTGCCACCTCATAATCCATGTATGACTCACAGTCAGGGAAGTGGAAGCTTTTCTGCTCCCACATTATCTGCTCATGTTTCTGTTATTAGATCATCAGGAAAAAAACCCGAAAAGATAATTTTACCAAAAAAGTCCCATGAATTTCCAAGTGCTTATGGGTGTTGGCATGGACTTAACCTAATGCTCCATCCCAGTATCTGGGATGATTTCAGTCAGGATTCCAGTTACTAACTGGAAATATCTCTCATCTCTCTGAAAGGAGAACCTTCTCTGTTCTCCTTTCTATCAGCTAGCTTTTGGTACATGGGTATTCTTAGGCATCCTTAAAGGCTCGACAGAGCCATGTAGAAGCTGTTCATTCTCCCTTGTATCAGAGCAGAAGCAAAATAGAAAACACATCTTTACCTCACACATATATGTACACACTCACATGCACACACTTCTTCTTTTTTAACTCTTCATCATAGGTGACAGAAATTGAAACTAAAAGAGAATCTAGCTGCGATATCACCTTGGGTATTGCTTGTCAAAGTGCTAAACACAGTAGATCACCCACCACCCACAGTTTAAGCAGAAATTGTCAGTTAGCACTGTACCACTAAGAAAGTTAATGTGTCAACTCTGTTGCTTTTAGCAATATCTGAAAGAAATCCTAATGCTGCCAGATTAGCAGCAGCTTCAGCAGCACTAGCAGCCAAGAAACCCAAAAGGGCAGCAGCCAGTGTTTTGTGTGCTGTCTCTCACACCTTGCCCTGGGCTCCCTTCTCATGATTACTGCAATCTTTGTAGACTTGATAGGACTCATGTGACTTTACTTAATACTTTCCTCCATTTTTCCTCTGGCAGAAGCACATACTGTACCAGGGATAAGGTTTGGTTTGGCCCCCTTGGCTTTCAAAACTCTGCTTTCCACAGTCTCTGCCTGTGGCACTCTCAGTTGCACAGGATTGCATTAGTAGAAAAAACTAAGCTAACTATGGATTATTGAAAGGTAGGCTTGCTGTAATCCCTAAGAAAGCAAAAGATGTCAATACCATCCATCTTAATGGCTTATGTGTTTCTCACAGCACAGCTGCCAAGCAACTAGCTTAGGGGAAGGAAGATGAATTTAATGGGACAAAAAGATCTCATGGAACAGACAGACTGTAGTGCCTGAGATATTATCAGAAGAGAAGCTAGCATGGGACAGAAAGGGCAGTCCTTGGTGCGACATAAGACTGGAGGAAACATTCATTGAGGGTGAAAAGAAAAAACATTTATTTGTGCTAGAAGAGGTGAAAAATCCATTTCCCACAGAAGCAGAACAGCCAAAAGCAATGGAAAAGCAGAAGACAAGAAAAGAAAATCTGGAGGACAATTAAAAATTACTTCTGTATTTGGAAATCTATTCTTTACGAAGTAATGGAATTGTTGGAAAATACATTACCTTACTTTTGCCACTGTGACTGTTAAATAAGGACAAGAGTAGAAGGATAGTTGTTTTTTTTTCATCCCATTAATTTAATTTTCATTAAACACAAACCAACTAATTAAAATAACCAAAACCTCAGGAACAATTAAACAAACTGGAACATGCAGTGTTCAAATGAAAGACTGCACCAGAAATCTGTGGGTGGACATAGAACAGGAATGGATAACTTTGTGAACATAATGATGTTTACAAGCTACCATTATTAAGTGGGATAACTGCATCCTTGCAACATTATGTTTGATGAATTAAAATGGAAAAAGAAGCCAGGAAGCAACATACCCAACCCATATTCATGGAGGTGAAACTTTTATAGTGTAAGTAAGCTATCATTAATATCAATGTATATATACCCAGGTCCTGATTAAGCCACAGTAAGCTTGGGCTTATGCTTCCTGTGATCTAAGTGTTACTACATATTATCATTTTTGTATATCTATACACACCACTCAGCCTTTCTGACCTCTCAAGAGGACTTCTAAAAAAACAAATCACACATCTTAAACCCTTCTGCTTGAGTCAGTTACCCTGACAGTCAGTTTTTGGTCTGAACTCTTCCCAACAGCATATGAACAGCAGGAGCCATTACAGGAAAACTGGACCAACTCAGATGGCACAATTCATTCACAGGGTATATTAGGAGCACTTATCAAGCAACCCTTAGTTGCCATCACCATGAGTGCTTTGAGGTAAAGGATTGTTCTTCTGCTAAGAAGCACCACACACAGGAATAATGAGACAGTGGTGATATTTAGATGAAGCTTTTAGCACTTCTAGGAAGTACCCCATGACGCTGTCTGGAGTACCTTATCTCCATCTGCACTGTGTCGTTCTCATCCCACACCTGAAGAGGGTACACTTCTAAGAGCAACTTTCTTGCTTTGCAGCTATGCAGAACTTTTTTAAAAGCTCAAGCTTAAAATCTTTCTGTACATCAAAAGCCTCAGATACCTTGGCCCTTCAGGAGTCACACATCCCAGTAATTTGCACTGGCCAGCCAGCAACTACCACTTGCAGACAGAGGGGATGAGGAAAGGAGACTCTGCAGGGAGATGGCAACATCTCTCACCTACTGAAACTGATGACACTGCAACACCTGCAACAATACAAAGTAACTGCATCAAAACCTAACAGTTTCATTATGTTAAATCGAAGCTGGAATGCTTCCTGCAAATGAGAACCAAGATTGGTAGCTGTGTAATGGGATCCTGCAGGAAGTCCTTCACTCTGGTGAGCGCATGGATCTCCAAGCTCTCACAGCAGCGTAAAAGATGGTAAAGAGCAATAGTGCTCCTGAAGAGCACGCCCATACAATTTTGCAGAATCCAGTTTCTGATCCAGATGAAGGCATCACTCAAAAATTTTAATTTTTAGTGTCACTCATTAACAGACAGGTTGGGGCCAGCAAAGCATGGCAAACTCTCTAAATCTGTCTTACATGGGAGATAATTGTTTGGAAATGCTTTTGTTATCATTGGAACTTTTACAGATGCAACAAGTACAGAACTGGCAGTAGAGGCATACACTGTGAATTAGAAATGAGGGGCTATTATTCATATGTGAATAATACCAGGTAAGTCAGCTTGCTCTGTTCCACAGTGAAAGCCTCCACTGATCTTTGAAGATGAGGGCATCAGGAGTGTGATCTTTTCTGTTTGCCCCTGCATCCTAAGTAAATGTATTACTGTTGCTAGAGGGAATGTTACAGGAAGCTTGGAACTGGGGCTACTTTCTCATTCAGAGCACTGATTTTGTTCCAGGTTATAATTAAAATTAAGAAAAATGAAAATGTTCATCATTTTTTTCAAAAATAAATTATCTTTGTTATGGTATTTCCTTCCAATTGAAGCCATCCCACCTCAGATTTTGAGTTCTTAAGAAAATAAGATTTAGAAATAAAAAATCACTTCAGAACAAAGGAAAGTGCATTTTGATTTAATTTAACTGAATATATCTGAATTTCCTAAACACTGAACTATTTCCAGAAAACATTTTAGTGTCATCAGCGGTTGAGACACCAATTGTTTCCAACAACAATTGTTTTGCTGAAAATTTTCTAACCCCCCCATTATTAACTGCGTAGTCTTTCTTCTTAATCCCACTTAACCCCAAATCTGAAGAATAACTTTCAATTCATAATCTTATAGATGCATATAAAAATTTCAGCTAATGCTTCCCAACAAGCAAGGTAAAACATTCAGTGCTTAAATATTGTAATAAAGAGATTTTGTACTGAATGACAGTTATTCTCTTTATGATCCTGGTACTGGAGAAAAAGCACTGAACTGGTTATATTTCTTGTTTTAAATATTCATGTGACAATGTTGAAGAGAGAATTGAATATCAGAATGAAAAAACGACAAGAAAAAAATGACTACAAGAAACCTCTAGACATTTATCACAGGCCTAGAGGATACAAACCAATCAACTTCTAAAATCTGCTCTTTGATCGAGATGCCCAGTTAAAGCCTACATTATTAATATATGATTCTGTTTAAAAAGTCTATTAATCAAGCAGGGATGAATGATTAAGTGGATAAGGCACTAGCCTTTGACCTGACAGACAACTTTCACAAATCTCCTGTGAACTCAATTCATAAAAAAAGAAAAAGAATGCTTTGATAGCTGTATAAATTATCTGGAAACAGTGGTTCTCATTGTTTCCCTCTGTGTCATTAAATGATTTTCATTTGCATGCAAGACCACCTCCATTATACGATTGCTAGGCTGATAGCTTGCTACAGGATGGGTGTGATCAATAAAGCCTGTGCTGGTTGTGTTTTATCTAATAATAACTGTAACAAAAAAAAAAAAATCTTTCACTACTCTACCTTTGTTTTCTAAGTCTACTCCAGGCCTTTAGAAAGATCAATGGAAAAGGCCTCAACCTAGAAACAGCTCTGTACACTGAAATTCTTGTTTTAGTGTGTTTTGGTTGGATCCTGGAGGAGGAAACAGAACAGCTTGAAAACATTCATGCTTTAAGGCCTGAGGATCCTGAAGAATTCAACACTGAAATCTGTCATGCACTGCTAGCTTCCAGGAGGACTGCAATACCATAACTTTCAAAGAAGTGTGTGTTGAAGTGAGTATTCAAATTAGTAGCAGAGTGAATATATGACTCTTTTTAATAATTAACATATTTAAAGTATTTCATACTCTACTAATATTGCCTTTTCCTTTCTTTTTTTTAACATGCACCGGAGTTTTCTGTGAAAAATACTGTTTCTATCTTTTTGCACTGGCAGTAGAGGTAGGAAGGAGTGTAAAAGTTCTGGTAGTGAAAGGCAAGAAGGGGTCTGTTTCATTTAGCATCAGAGGGGAGATTCTATTGACTTCAGGCACTCAGCAGGCTGAAGTGTCTGCTCCTTTTCTCCTTGTTGAAGAAAGAGAAGTGGGTTTTTTTAGGGCTTCGAACACTTTTTTCCACACTAAATTACCCAGTAACACTAGCTCTATCTGCTGTCTCATTGAGCATTAAATTTGTCATCATGCAATATTAATTAAATCATGCTGTAAAATATTTCTCAAAATTGGTGTCAAACTGGCTTTGGTTCTTCCCAAATTTGTGAAATACTGACTTTATACAGACACACAGCAATTATGGGCTTAATGTAGAAACTCCTTATTGAGGGAGGTTCTGTACCTACGCTATGCTAGTGGTTAGATTAGATCATACATTGATCCTGCTGTTTTGAAATGAGGCAAGTTATAAACACTGTGTATAATAAACACCCTTGGCTATTGCTGGGCTTACCAACTTTAGATACAAAGCAGCAGAATACATCTTACAGATCAGTGTAGTATAGCTGCTGATTACTGTACACACTTGTCCTTTAATGAAAGCACTTGTCAGGGCAACATGCAAAATCTTAGCTAACTTATAAAGTAAATCCTAAATATTAGGGATTACTATTCCTAAATATTCCTAAATATTAATATTTATATATTAATATAAACATTAATAGCAACATAAGTAACATAAATTCTGCAGACAAAATAATAGATTGTGTAACATTTTGGAAATTATATTACCATGAACATTTTCCTAGATGACAATTGATAAAAATTAATAACTGTGGATAAGGAGTAAAAGGAAAAGATGCTACCTACCACAGGCTCTCTCCCTCAGTGAATGGATCCTGAAAGGAAAACAGCATGAAATATTTATTTATATTATTAAAATAAGCAACATTGGCATACAGGAAGAGTTGCATTTTACGCTTGTGGTCTCTGCAAAACCGCTTATATTGGTATACTGTGGAGGTTTGGGATTTTTTTTGCTTCGGATGGTATGACAACTTAATGCCTTTTATAAGGCCAAAAATTATGGGGGCATTTGAAAGTGATACAATTTTTCTAATAACAGAACTAGCATTGCTTTTTTACTCACTTTTCCATCAGAGCTTCAGAGCATTTTCCTATTCCTTTTAGCATCAGAATATTTGCCCAACCAATGTCAAGCTGGTTTTGGTTTGGGTTATTTTTTCATCTGTGAGGTATAAAAATGAAACTGTCTTGATTTCTGATCCTAGTCTTGAGATTCTGATGTATTCAAAGACCAATTCAAATATCCCAGAAACTCCCACAGGGATGACTAGAAGATTTCCAGTGTTAATTTATAAATTCAAGTGTAATTGCTTTACTGACCCTTTAATTCATGCTGCAGCAGTACAATGAAGTATGCCTTCTCTCTAGGAATGGTTTGAGATGGATGACAAAACAAATCTATTCTCCCAACCCTCTTCTTTCTAAGAAAAAGAGAGGACTGAAGTCCACCTTGCAGCAGAAACTGAGCTCTGACACTAGAAGCATTTGAAAAAATATAGTGATTCCTATTCTTAACTGCAACACAGTCTGAGCAGAGATCCAATGCCTGGCTTTGTTACATACCTGAACTACACAGCAAACACAGGGAGTTTCACAAGTTACACCTGAAGACACTGCACAGATGAATGTGTCTTCATCTTGCAGATGAAGTGAATGCCCCTTAGTGAATACCCCATAGGGCTGACTTGATGGAATTAGGTGGGCACAGGAAGTGCCAGAAAATTCAGGCTTTGAGATGAAACACCTGCAGGAAGCTATCCTACTGGTGGTGTATACTCATGCAGTCTCTAGCTTTTTGTGGGTTCATTTCAATTCAGCAAGAAAAAATGAGGCACCTGATACCAAATGGCTAGTTTCCTTAGAGATACTCAGCTGGGATTCACAACTATTCCACCAGGTGTTGCTGTGACAAACAATTCACTGCTGACATTGGGTATGTAACCACAGTATTCATTAGTTGGGCTGCATGAGTATTGCTTTATTCTATGATGTCATAGAATGACAAAATTATTTGTATTGGAAAAGACTTTAAAGATCATCTGTAGCGCCAGCACCACACCCCTCACCCATAGGCACCTTCCATTAGACCAGGTTGCTTGCTCAAAGCTCCATCCAACCTGCCTTTAACACTGCCAGGAATGGGACAGCCACAGCTTCTCTGGGCAACCTGTGCCAGTGCCTCACCACCCTCACAGGAAAGAATTTCCTCCTAACATCTAGTATAACTCTACCATCTTTCACTTTAAAGATATTCTGCGTTGTCCTGTCACTACATGTCCTTGTAAAAAGTCCCTCTCGAGCTTTCTTGTAGGCCCCCTTTAGGTACTGGAAAGGCTGCTCTAAGGTGTCCCCTGAGCCTTCTCTTATTCAGGCAGAACAACCCCAACTCTCACGTATGATAATCTTCTATAAATAAGAACTAGGTACTAGGATATGTTATTGTCAGGTGAGCTCAAAGTGAAAGCTGCACCTACCATTCAGGTGAGGGATCTTAATATTGCCAGAGGAAGTATAGGAACAGTAGCCATGCACAGGTGAGTCATTACATCCTCCCAGACATCTCAGCTAAACTGCTGGGATGAAGAAAATAAGCTGGCAATAAGGGTTACAGACCTTGTGTGCATTTGGGCTTACAAAGACATTTTGTCTCAGATATGTGGAGATAGAAGTGGAGTTCCCATAACTGTCACCTAATGAGGTTAGTCACAGAGAACCACATTCACACGAAGGGGAATCAGTGCACTCATACTGGCCAGGATGATTCCAGATTAGCTGAGGCCAAACCAATTTTCTTTGCATTCTTCATGTCATGAGCTAGAACTGAACAGCTAATTCAACAGATAACACTGTTAAGTTGTCACAGGCTAGGTATTTACAGAGATGTAACAACTGAAAAGCCAATGAGGTAGAGAAAGTCTAGTGTTGTTTGACTGGGGTTCAGTGCTAAATCCCACTGCCACTGGGTGCTCTTTTGAGCAAGAGCTCACTGACTGCATTAGATACATAGTGATAGATCTTTAAAAGAATTCACAGATAAAAACCTACTAGGATGGGTGTTAAGGGGCAGTCTGCAAGAAAAGCACTGAAACTTCAGTCAGTCCTCAAAGTGATCAGTTACTTTCCATTTTCTCACAACATAATGCCTATTGAATTGAGGGGTTTTTGCTAGTCCCTAGCTAGCAAAACTAGTCCCACCCTTATGTGAAGAAGTGCCCAACACCTCACTGGGAACAGTATGTGCACCTAGGTCAGATAAAAATCCTTTCTTATTGTCCATCACAAAACTTGGAAAATGCATGTCCTCACAAAGAGCAGAACTTCCTGACTGGAAGTTGTCTCTGTAAAAATCCAAACTAAATTCTTGCTTATGTATGTTCCACATTCCAGACAGTTCCGTATCTGAACTAATTTTTGAACTTTACACATTTTTTCTAAATCTAAATATATTTCTGCAGTGCACTGCTTAACAGTAACAACACTGTCACAATGATTAGGAACATTTGTATTAACTGTGAAATACATCTGACGCAGACAGACCTACCGCCAATAGGTAGAACAACAGGGTCAATAAGGTTCACTCCCCATAATATAGACAGCAATGAGTTCAGTTAAAGACTGGATGTTAATTCTGAACCTTACTCCAGACCTGTTGATACAGCTACAGAAAAAGTCCTCCTCTCACTCCATTAGTCCCTCCTGGGGCTCAGATTGATCTTTCAACTAGTTTATCTACTAAAAGTTGTAATGTTTTTTGTTCTTCATCTATCAACTGAGATAAGAGATCAACACTGTGTAATAGAAAGGAACAATACCCGCTTTTGGTGCACAAGGAAGACTGGGGTTAAAACCAACACTTTGAAGCAAATACAAAAATGCCCTATGTGTTTTAGAAGAAGGATGAACTAGGAGGAAAATTTTTTTATACACTCTGGTCTTGGGACATACTGCCTGGAATGCATTCATGTTATGGCTACCTAGAAGGTTATTTGCTTATTCTCTTGATTTATGAAAGACATTTCTTGTTAAATGTGTAAGTAGGTAAACATTTTGTAAAAGAGTGCACACAATACTCAGAATTCACAAATGCCAAGAAAGGCTAAAAGACAAAATCCTGTATTCTTTAACCACCAGAAGTTCTGAGTATATTCGTAAGCCTCTAGGTAATCTTGAAAGGTCAACAGACTTGGATTTTTTTTCTGCCTGAAGGGAATATAAGTTCCAGGGGTGCAGGTTTGGCTGCTTCTTGCTCACTGCCAGCTGTTTAATAATGCTTTAACTACAAACATGAACATCCAATTAGGAATATTATTTTTGTTAAGTAAAAGTTAAAATTCTTTGTATTTACAAAGTGAGCAATACTCACAAACTGTAACTGGTTATAGGTAAGGCTCCAGGCAAAAAATCTGGCTCAGGATCTAAATGTTAGGAAACTCAAGTGAGAAAAGTAATTCCAAATTGTGATTTGAACCTTTCTTGCTATTTATTTATTTATTTAATTACTTACTGTTTATTTTAATTTATTTATTATTTATATTATTCATTAAATGTGTAAATTTTCCCGATTAGTGTTCTCACTAAGTACCATGTCTGAATACTGAAAATTCAGTGAGGACTATAATCCTGTAAATAAGTGAAGCAAGAAAGCAAGCTAAATTGCCCAGGGAACTTGTGAATGCTCCATCCCTGGTGATGCTCCAGGCCAAGTTGGACAGAGCCTTGGGTGAGATGGTTTAATGTGAGGTGTCCCTGCCCATGGCAGGGCGGTTGGAACTAAATGATCTTAAGGTCCTTTCCAAACCTAACTATTCTATGATTCTATGATTCTAAATTCAGTTTGTGAACTCTCTATTCTTAGAGAATAAATTTTAAAAATCGTCACTTGATATTAGAAAAATTGATTATGCTTTGACAAGACATAATATTTATTACATTTACTAAGCTGTTTTATAGTCTTTGCACAAGACTTATAAAGGTCATTTCACTGGTGAGTGTAATACTGAGGCTACTGCAGCACACACAGAAACAATTCCCAACAATTTAGGATAGGATAGGAATTACAACATCAGATTTAATTGAGAGTACAGGGGTGATTAAACATGATTGCACAGGATTACTTTGGAAAGGTTAAAATGCCTTTTCTGCAAGTAATAAGAAGATTTTTATAACAAAAGCAACAGGAAGGATTTCACGTTCTTGTTTAATGTGCTGAAATGACACACCGAGCTACTTTGCACTGTTCAAGGTCTGGGTCTAATCCTGGATCCAAAAAACTGTAACTCCCACAAGCCCTAATCCTTTTTTGTACTGGTATCTATTCCAGAGCTCCAGCATTTCCAACATTCTTGAGGAAGTTCCCATATCTCTAGAATTTTCTTCCCTCTACAAAAAGTACCAACCTGTATCTGTCATTGCTGTGAGGATATCCTTCCTACCAAATCAGGGAGGGGGATGAAGTGCCAGATTATCAAGAGCTGTATGAAATATCTCATAGCCTTAGAGTGCGTTTGTTTTGTTGTGGGAAATCACCATTTCTTTCTTTTATTAGTCAGCCTTTAACCTAGGCATCCCTAGTAATATTTGATCTACTGATCTGGCAAACACTATTTTGATTAATTTTATCTACCTTCAAAACTGAAAAGAATTATCCTCTAAGCAGTGTGGTAACCAGCTTCTCCTTAGCTTCCATTTTAAACAACTATTCTGATATTCATTAAGAAAAAATAATGATTTTTTTTGCTCTTCTGACAAGATGGTTAAAACTTATGAGCTCTACCTCTCAATTCTTGATGATTTCTAGTTTGAATTTAAGTAAAAATCTGGCTTGATGAGCTTTTATACATTTGATGTTTCTATACTTTCTGCCGAGCATCTTTGCTTCTCTATCATTCAGCAAAACTTTGAACTGCATTTCTCATTTTAAATCTACTTAAGCGTACGTGTATTGTTCTTAAATTCTGGTTCCACTTTGCCCTGTAAGCCTTTTATCTGTTCAGGATTGAATATCCCTATTGACTATGCAGTATTTATGTACATCTGGTTGTTTCAGATACATTGCAAAAACAAATTATTCATGTTACAAAGAAAGCTTAATATAGATACTGCTAGAAATATTATCAGGTATTGTTTATAGTTACATGTCTGGTTTCTATCTAGTTCTGTTGAAAAGAGTGAATAGAAATCATATTTAGCACTTGCCTGTGACATAAGCCTGAAGACTACATGGTAAAAAATATCTGCCGTTTGCAGCAGAGTGTTTGTCCTCACTCTGAGTGCTAGTCTGATAAGGCAGGCTTAAATAATCACTTCCCTTTGCCTGGTTTTAATTAAAGTGACTGTAAGTAAACACTGACTAGAAATCGATCAGAATCAATGGCCTTATGGCAAACTGGCAGAGAAAAATCTAGTGCGTCAGTTAAGATCAGCCCAAAGAGCCAGTTTTTAGGCTGTCGTGTGGCCTGTGGCTGGAAGCTAAGAATTTAGATCCTGTAATACCAACAAAAAGGGGAAAAAGCACATGAATAAGATGAACTGACAGCAGAGAAAAAGGCATGCCTAACAGGCCACCTGTCTGGTTCTACCCTACTAATGTTTCAAAAGAAGAAGGAGTAACAAAATGTTTGGATATCTGGTGTCTGACTTACCGCTTTTCAATAATAGTCACTGAAGCAAGTTGGTAGGCTTTGGGGTTTCTTTCAGCATATACTTAAGCTAAACAGCACAGATGTGGACCAGCATATATCCACTTGTTTTGCTGCCTAGTCATTTACAAAACCAAAATATTTTCCCTGTACCTGTCTTCACAGTCATGCCCTAGCTCTACACTTATTTATTCCTTTTCTCTTGAGTGCTCAGCAACCACCAAGTTATCAATGAAAGTAACATACAATCATATTACACATGGCTCACATTCCTACCTGTTTGGTTGATATAAGCCTCATCTCAGAAAGGTTCAGGTGTTCTCACTTAGATCTCTTTGATCCATGCCAGGACTTTCTTCCCCTTGTAGCACTACTTAAATGTTTCTTCCCATCTTTCTCTCTGCCCAGAACCTATGTATTTCTGAGGTAGAATATCATGTTTGTCTTAAAGATAAATAAAGGTATATTTAAAGTCTAATGATTGGATTTTACTCCTTATCAAGGCATTTTTATAAAAAGAAAAAAAAGAAAAGAAAAGCTGGATTTTCATTTTATTTTTAATGCTTTTAATGCTAAGGAAATTACACTTCTGAGTAACTAGTTTGTAATTTGTGATCAGGCACGATTCTGATAGTGGAGAAATTTCATTACAAGTACGGTAAGAAGAGGAGAATGCATGTAAATTTGCATGTCCGTGTACAGGTAAATAAATAGTAAACCACATTGATAACAGAGGCCATTATAATTTGAATAAGATTATATTCTCTCCAGGAGAGATAAAGGGTAATGAAAGACAATTCAAAGCTAGTTTGTTATTACTTCATCAAATGCCTCAGCCTCAAGCTGATAAAATTCCCTTGTATAGCTCCCATGAGACATTAACTGCAATGATGCTGCCAACCATTTGTAGTGATCTCTAAAAACATTAATATCACTATTTAAATGAGTTTGTGATGTAGTATAACAGAGGGTAAAGCTAGAGGTGAAACCGCTACATAAGCTCTCATAAAGCAACTACAAGTGTCTTACCGACCATGACAAAATGAATTCTTTTCATAACAGACAGGTGCTCCAAAGAGACTTTAATAGACTTTTGCAGAAGACAAGTTGGAAAGTTGGAAAGTGTTCTGTGAAATAACTTTCACTGTCCTCACCACCCTCAGTAAAACCCAGAACTTTTGTTTTCCTTTCTTTTCAAGGAAGTAAGGAATATCAGACTCCAGGATCTTAAGGAGTTTGACACAAGTCTTTTTGTTCCTGTCTTTCCCCGGGGTTCTGTCATGTTTCCTCCTCCTTAATTGTCTCAAGAATCTTTCCTTTTGTGGTCCAGTACCTAAAAAGGTTTTGGCAAGGGTCCCCATAATTGCCATAACACTGTACATGGTATAAAACTAAGCATACATGTTAGTCTCTGCCACACCGTAACTTCAGTGACTTACAGGTCAAAGATGGAGAATTATCACAAGGAGCTCATGTCATCCAGAGAACAATGATCAGAAGCCTGCCATGGTTTTGTATCAAAGGCTTCAGAGGAAAAAGTGTTTAGATCCATCATATTATAAATCCATGCATTTTTACTGTGTTAAACTCTCTACCAGAACCAGACACAGCCAGTTTCATATAGATTTAGGAAATTGCAACTTGCAAAATAACTTGTAAATCTGAAAAGTAATTAATTCACATTTTCTGAACCAAGGAAATGATGGGCAAAATAAGACAAGTAGGACAGCTGTTTGTCTTATTTTAGATCAAAATGTTTGTGTATTTAGAAAAAAGTAAATTCATGCTTGACTACAGACTTATGTTGAAATCTTTTCAATGTAAGCATGCTAAATGAGACTTTCTCATGGGGACTGTTTTATTAACACTTGGAAAGAAAAAGCACAGAACCAAAAAGTACTGTTGTCACAGTGTGTCACTTGACAAGCTTTGAGGGAATTTAAAATTCTTTGGGAGAAGTTCAGTCCCTTCCAGGAATACTCTGGAAAACCAAAGCAAATTTGTTAAGGGATAAAACAGGCTGGGCTGAGGGCTAGCCAAAGGCTAAGCAACCACCAAAACTTCAACACACCTACCCTCTGCCCCCCAAATCATAAAAAAAATGGACCCCCAACAAACAAACATTCTAAGCAACCAAACCCCAAACCAAAAATGCCCCAAGAAAACCCACAAAACAGGGTTCAGAATCTTCTTTTGGAAGCTAAGCCTATCAGTTACATACTTGTACAGCACAAGGACTGCCCTCCAGCATTGATAATGAGTTAGTAAAATAACCCCTTCTCCACAAAGACTAATAAGTGGCTGCTGATCAGAAATTAGTCATTGGCCGTGCCCTTCTGTTATAAAACCCATGGATAACTAAGTTAAAATAAGAATATTTTTATTTGAAATATTACATAGAAGATCAGGTTTGCTTAAAAATAATTATAAAACCCATGAAGGGTTAGAGAAGAAGAGAAATTAAAATAAATATAAATTAAAATAAAATGAAATTATTTACAAATCTTACTGTAGTATTTGAGGACAAACTTTTAAAGATCTTGCATTGTCTGATATTAGCTAGCACCTTCATTTCAATGTCTGAAATAAAGTGCACATAATGCACACAAATGCTAGAAAACACCATTGAGTTTTGTTCATACCCATGGGTAAGGCAACTTTTTATCTCTTCTGCTCATCTATAATACCTAAGACTTGATCAGTAAAATAATTCAGACTGTTCTTAAATTGCCTTCCAAACAAAAGGTCTTACTGGAATCAAGAGGCTTTTGCCAGAATAAAGTCAAGGAGAATTAATATGGATGTTAATGTGATTATTCATTCCTAGTATTAACACAATAGGTTTTTTACCCTCACAAGAAGGGATACTACAAACAATTAAAACTATTTTTGGGGTTTGATTTTCTGTATCCGTTTTATAGACTTCCTTTTGGAATAACAGGTAATGTTGTGTGTCCCCCCTTAATAGGGATTTTTATTTTCTTAAAGGGTAGAAAAAGATTCTTATTTTTAAGGTATATAGTCTATTTCTCTTATCCAAAATTAACACAATCACTAAAAAAAACTGATTGTAGTGAAATAGGCAGAGATCAACATCTATGCTTTGTTTCTCCCTTTTCAATTACCAAGTGACTTAGGCTGTTTCAAACTATATAGTAGTAAGTGCATTCAAAGCTACCCTTTGTTCAGAACTTATCAAAATAATGAGGATAAGAAGGAAGTTGCAGGGAGTAGCTTTCAGCTATTAATATTTTTTTTCAAGGCTTAAGTTTCTTAAAGACATCATACATATTCTTCATGGTGTCTTTGTGTTTGTTCGGTTTCTTCTTTTCTTCTTCCCCCTCTCCACCCAGTTTAAAAGCAATTCTAACATGCAACATTAAGCAAACAAAATAAATGTCCATCTCTTCAAGGACTGATATTTCAAGCCCTGTCATACACAGAGACTAACTTCAGAGCTTACTTGTCAAGACTGTTTCTGTCAGCAACTGAATCACACCCTTCTGTTGAAGACATGTTGCACCAGGGCTCTGGCAGCACCAACTGTTCTTTTGCAGCAGAGAGGTGACGCTTTGCTTTTGCTTTGCTTCCAGGCTGTTCAGACGAGGAGTGACTGCTAAGAGGCAGTGCTCTTCAACGCAATATGTTTAAGGATATGGGCCCGACCCACCTAAGGAGCGTTCCTACAGCGCAAACCAAGAGGAGAAATAGAAGGAATCGTAGAATAATAGAATAGTTAGGGTTGGAAAGGACCTAAAGATCATCCAGTTCCAACCCCCCTGACATAAGCAGGGACACCTCACACTAAACCATGTCACCCAAGGCTTCATCCAGCCTGGCCTTAAAACACTGCCAGGGATGGAGCACTCACAACCTCCCTGGCCAACCCATTCCAGTGCCTCACCACCCTAACAGGAAAGAATTTCTTCCTTATATCCAATCTAAACCTCTCCTGTTTAAGTTTGAACCCATTACCCCTTGCCCTGTCACTACAGTCCCTAATAAAGAGTCCCTCCCCCGCATCCCTATAGGCCCCCTTCAGATATTGGAAGGCTGCTGTGAGGTCTTCATGCAGCCTTCTCTTCCCCAAGCTGAACAGCCCCAACTTTCCCAGCCTGTCTTCATATGGGAGATGCTCCAGTCCCATGATCATCTTCGTGGCCCTCCTCTGGACTTGTTCCAACAGCTCCATGTCCTTTTTATGTTGAGAACACCAGAACTGCACACAATATTCCAGGTGAGGTCTCAGGAGAGCAGAGTAGAAGGGCAGGATCACCTCCTTTGACCTGCTGGTCATGCTCCTTTTGATGCAGCCTAAGATACGGTTGCTTTCTGGGCTGCAAGCACACACTGAAGCCAGCTCATGTTCATTTTCTCATCAACCACCACCCCCAAGTCCTTCTCTGCAGGGCTGCTCTGAATCTCTTCTTTGCCCAACCTGGAGCTGTGCCTGGGATTGCTCCAACCCAGGTGTAAGACTTTGCACTTGTCATGGTTAAACTTCATGAGGATGGCATCAGCCCACCTCACAAGCATGTCAAGGTCCCTCTGGATGGCATTCCTTCCCTCCAGCGTATCTACTGAACCACACAGCTTGGTGTCATCAGCATACTTGCTGAGGGCAGAACCCTGCCCAGCAAAACCCAAAATGGTGTGAAACTAAGCCCCATTTCAAGGTGCAATATATGGTCAAGAAACATCTCTTTTACAGGAAGTTTATCAGTTCACTAATATTCACACTACAAAGAGTTAAGATTCATAGTATGACAATTAGGAAGCCATACCCTTACACAGTTCTGTCCTCACTGAGATTATCAGAAAAGTATTTCCATTCATCTAGTGAGAGCAGAACTGGGCACACAGTTAATTTCAAAAGCCGGAAGGGAGGAATTAACAAAAATATTTGCAATAAAATTGCATTTGTAAAGATTGGACCAGAAACCAGATATTAAAGGATTGTCATTTCAGCCATAGAGACACATATAGGCGTTTATCAGTATAACAGATCGCACTTTCTAATGGTTCATGACATGCTAAAAAATATATATTTAAATGCATTTTCTTTGGACTATGCAGAAATATCCTCCTTTGTCATCAGAGGCATCTTGACAACTGTTGTCATCTCTCCATAACAAAAGTCTCACAAAGCTAGGGTGAAAATCATGCAAGCCACACTTAATTCATGGAGAAGCTATCTCAGTATTACTCTTCAGAAAACTGTGTTGTGATGTAGATGGAGTAAGAAATTAAACTTTTTCATTTTCCAGCAGAGGCCCACTTCCTAGCAGCTTTGGGCTGGGCAAAAAGAAAAGCACTTGAGCAGCTCAGCGACAGGATTAACGGGCAAGGCTGAGATTACCCTCAAATCCTACCTGAACTGCAAAACCCCTGAGTGTCACAGGACAGTCCTTAGGATTCCCACATCCCTCAGCCAGAAATCATTTTCTCTATTTGCCTGCCTTTGCTTTGGCCTCCTTCCCACAGGTATATCTCCAGAGAGAGGAGTAGAGGTGCTGGTGGCTAGCTTTGCAGGCAGCAGCAGGCCTGGCTCTTTCTATAACCAAGCTCTTCTGCCTGTGCAAGTTATCTGAAGTAGAGTCTCCTCTGTAAATGATGGGCACCTATGTCAGCTATGCTTGAAAAGAAAAACCGTGATCGTGGCATCCAAATATGAAGTGGCAGTTTTGACATCTAAAGGGCAGAAATGGCTTTGTGAATCCCAGCCCCAAAGCTTCTAACTTTGGGTTTTAGAGGCATCAACTCAGATGAGACATTATGAGACATTCAGGAAAATGAGCTTGGGTTTCACAATTTTCTTTCACCTGCCTTTCCCTGGTACAGCTGGGCAGGCATGGGTGCTAACAAAAACCTTCTTCTGTGAGATTAAGGTACAGCTGAGGTCTGTGCCTCCCACTCAAAAGGTGGGCTACTGCAGGTAAGTACTGTTACATATATTGACCTTGACTGATGCTGCAGCACGAGCCTTGTCACAGCTGGGTTTAGCAGGACTATTAATGGAAACTTCAGAAAATGCTTATGATCTTATCCCCAGCTGGCGAGGGGGCTTTCACTATAGGAGATGGATCTGCAAAATTAGCACAGATCTACATTTTCATTAAACAGTTTGGATGTTTTTCGTGTTCAGCTCTTTCTTTCATTGATCAGCAAAGCTTGGTTGCAGACCCAGCTCCTCAGAGTTGATGGAGATTCAGCTCTAGCACCTCAGTCTCACCCAGTCTTCACAGTGGTAATATTATATATTTTCCACAATTAAAAAAAAAATGCTAAATGTGTATTTTACTGCCCCAAGTAAGTGGTATTGCATTATTCTTTTGAAGAATTTGTTCCCCGGGGAGTAAGTTGGGTGAAGATTTCCCAGTCATATCTCAGACCTTCTTAAAAATTGCAGCAGATATAATCAGTTTTTGAAATGCCCTTTATACCTGTCAAACTAAATAACATTACAGATTTGTCTGCTCACAAAAGTGTGATGTCATATAGTCCCATTTGCTGCAGTTCGAGTCATTATCTATCTTGTCTGAAAGTGCAGTGTGCATGATCTGCAAGATCAATGTTGGGTTTGTTAAAGGGGAAAAACCAAGTATGACAGCTGCTGAATTCTCAAATGGAAAAGCAGAAGTCAAGATGACATAAAACATGGCCGTCCCTTTGTTACTTAACTAGAGACAGGCAATTTCCTAAACTAGTTGCCTTTTACTGATTAAGACAAATACCAGGAAGGAGAGGAAAGATTAGAGGTGCTTAGCTGCATGTGCTTCATTTGCAACTGTTAAGTGAGATCAAATCAGCAAGCATGAGAGAATAGCATGCCATTTTTACAAGGGTAACCAGAGTGCTCTTAACCCTTCTCTTCAGTCATTCCTGGTGGCACTGTGCCTTAGAGTGCCAATGTCTCCATCCATTCCCCTCCCACACTAGATACACGTAGCAGTGGGAGATAACTGACTGGTATTTGGCATCCCTGCCAGCCGTAAGCTGCAGGGCTATAATTTGGCCTATGGAACACAACTGGAAAGACTAGAGTCAAGGGTTGAAAGCCTGAAATGCTTTTAGGAAGAAGCTCTAAGTAGCAAAGGAGTTTTTGATGCACAGAAGAAAAGAGGGTCCTGCAGTGTTGCTTTCAGATTACCAGTTCTCCTAAGATGAGCTGAAACTCTCAGCCTGAATTTCATAGAGCTGTGAAGAAATTTGCGTATGAACTTGTCAAATCTGTCCGTTACTCAGGACCTATTCCATCCTCTAAAATACAGCATTTTCACTTGTTGCCTGTTATGTCCTATCCTATTCCCACACCAAAAGCCTTCTTTTTCTGTTGCTGTTGTTTCGTTCCAGATATATCAATGACATTTTACCAGCTGACCTGATTTCAGGTAAATAGCATTGTAAAATGTCACTGTTGTGTAAGCTTTCTTTGGCTAACACGATGTTTGTAAGACTTCACCAGAAGTCTCCAGACTGGGAGGGGGAACAAGACTAGACCAAGAATTTGAGAGGCAAAATTCCTGGCCCTTAATGGGAAGGAGCACCCATAGAAACGCCTCTCTGTTTAGTGCCTTTCAAGTTTTTCTGGCATACCATTTCAAGACAGTATGATTTTAAAAATTTTGTTAGTTGTTTGTAGTGACTCCTTACCGGGTAGGGAAAAGACTGAACTTGGAATAGAAATACTGAGGTATATAATAATCTGTAGCAGATTAAAAAGCCGTAGCAGTTGAAAAATCTATGAGGATATATCTGCATGCTAACAATCAAAATTATTTTCTAGAAAACAGTTATAAACCTAAGAAAGGCACAGATTCACAGAGAGAAAAAAAGGATAAAATGCTTATGTTTTCTATTGTTAAAACAGAATTATGCTCTTCAGATAAATTCTTAAACTTTAAACCCATTTCCTCTCTCTGCTCTGTGTTCTTTCCATATTTATGTCTGACACGAGCATCTTCAAGAATCGCAATATTATGGTAATTTACTGGCATAGATTTTAAGATATGAATTTTGGCTCAGAACCCCAGAATGCAATACTGGTGAAGTCCCATTTTTAAATGTAGAGAGTACTGTGTCTGCTTTGAGGCAGAATTCTGCCTGTGTTGTTGATTAGCAGTGCTCTACATGAGAATGTCCTGCTTTGAGCTGGGGTGTCCTTCACCTATACTCTTAGGCACCAGAATATTCCTATTCTAGCTTAGCCCATCTATTTTTACAAATAACACTTTATGAGTGTTCAGATACACTTGACTAGGCAGAAGGGAATCTCTTAATTCCTGGTATTCAAGATGGACTTGGCTATTTTACAGTGCATTAACCATACAAAATGTTTTATTTATTTAGCTGTCAAAAAAATATATGGCCTGCCAACTTTATTTCAACTTCACTTCAAACTGGCTTCACCCTTCCATGTGACTTTCTGACAGTATTAATCTCACAGGCTGTATGTACTGTAATATACATATTTCTGGCTGTTAAACTCCATAGTGAATTCCAATTTTTTTCCTATACACCTATGAAGGTTTTCACTTCAAATCACCCATGAGCTAGAAAATCCTATACCAGGTCACATTCTTTACCAAAATCTGTCTTTTGTTTTACTAAATAATTATACATTTTTATATATTTACTATGCATTATATAATATGTATTTTTTGTGCATATTCAGTGTTAAATTGTCATTGACACATAATAAGTGAAACACAAAGATAATACTTATATCTCCTTGCCTGTACCATCTTTGGAGGCAGAATGAGAACAGGGAAGGAATGCTTTCACTGTTAAGTTTCAGCGTTTTTCTTTGTGCTTGAACATTTAGCAGCTAGCCTCAGGGACTGATGATCTCAGTATTCTGGTCCTATAAATGGAACAATATGAGGAATCTTAAAAATGTGAAAAGAGTGAAAAAACCTATTCAAACCCCTCATTTCTGACTGAAATAACACATGCAAAGTTTCTGAGCAAAGATGTCCTTCCTACAAACTTGATACTGAAACTTCTAGCATTTCTCTAACAAAATGATTATGACAGAAAAAATTTCCAACATATCGTAACAAAATCTTTTTTCCCTGTCTCAGTTGCAATTATTAGCTTAAGGGTAAATTTTTCAAGCCTGCCCAAAGCAGGAAGGGAGCCTGGGGCACTGAGGATGGAGGGGACATAGAGGAAATGTAAGTTATTTCGTCATCTGACAATACACATTGGTGGTTTGTGAAATTTTCAGTCACATAAAGGGACACAATCCTGGCTTTTGGTGAGATTATGGGCCCCAAGATCAAGCTCCACTGAAAACAAGGGGGTTTACATGTATGTAAGAACCAAAGCAAGAGGTGCTCAATTGATTTTACAGCTATATTCTTGCTGAGATTAAGACATTAACTTCTCCTTAAATCTGGCATTTACTAACTTCCACTGATTACACCCCTAACAGAGTAAGAAGCACAAAACCCAGAAGTGTCTCACCATCTACACAGTGTGTTTTGTCTTAACTACAAGTCATCCTTCTCAGCTGTTCTTAAATGTACTTACACACCTCACCTTCCTGACTGTATCAGAGGTGAGGTAGCCAGTTCAGCTGCAAACCAGTAACAAACAGTAATGAGAGACAAGAAGATGGAAGGGGGATAATGTAGTTACTGTAGGGGTATCCTGCTTCTACAGCATTTTTCTCTTCTCAAAATTACAGGCTTTGCTATTTCTAATTTTGAAAGAAAATAGAGTTTAGCTTGTAAGTTTAAAGCATACAAAAAGCATACTAAGTATTAAAAAAGGAAAATGCTGCTTCCCTTAGCTGGAGTGCCTCCAAAACGTACCCGTGTTGGGGGTGGTGGTGAGGTGTTCATTAACAATTTTGTCAGGTGCACATATTTTAGAATAGGAGTTCTACTGATGTAAACACTTAAGTCAATGAAGTTTCATGTTCATGAAATAAAGCTATAATTAATGAAAGTTCAAATTCAAATGTGAAATTGCAAGAGATTACTAAAAAAGGTTTGGCAAAATACAAGCCATCCCTAACTCTATGATCAACAGGATTGCGTTAAGTCACTCAGTCATGCTAATTCATCCAGTTTTATTACTAGCTCTTCATTAACACTCACTCTCCGTGTAATTATGCAAATATATCTGAGGAAAAAGAAAATTCATTTCAAACCTTTTTTTTAGCTCTAAAGGAAGTGTAATAACAACACATGTTTTTCAGACACTGAAACGTAGCACCTATGAACATACCACCACTAATGGTATTTCATTAACTTAAACCCAACAGTGTCTCTGCATCAGTGAGGCCAACCTTTTTGTATACCTAAATCTAACTTTGACCTAGCACTGAAGCTCACTTTCCCCTGAGGTGGGGATTGGACCTTGTGTAATTTCTTCTATCCTTGATTATTCTGTGGTATCTCACTACTTAGGAGATACTTGGCTGTATTTGAATCTCCACTTTTGGGAACTGTATTATCTTTCTGTTTGTAATTATATGTCCTAGCTTCATATACTAGGCATGTTTGGGATGTGAAACCAAATAAGTAATGAGAAGTAGTTATGTTGGCTTCTTTAAGAAAAGATGAAGATGTGTGGAGGGGTGCTCCAGGAATTGCCAAACCATGCTACCTGATGTGCATGGTTCTGTACTTCTCTCCATCTGTGCACAGATATGGTGCTGTCTCATGCACAAAAGAAGGTGGCATGAGCAATGGCAGACAAGGGATCAAGAGATAGTACATGATTTAAAAAAGAATATTGTTTCTCTATACACTTGATTTAGGGAATAGTCAAATAAGAGGCATGTCATCACTGACTCTAAAAACCCCAAATCTGCAGAGATTTACTGTCTCTGCTCAGTGATGCTCAGGTCAGCAGTCAATATACAACCAAAAAGATGTGAGAGAGAGAGACAACATCAAGCATTTGCAAGCCCAGGCAGGATCCATCTAAATGCTGGATGGAATTTAGAGTCTGCTCAAAGATCAGTGTCTGTCTCATTGCTAACAAGGGGAACCAAAAGAAGACATCAAGATAACCAGTTGGTAGTAAATTATCTCTAAAACGATCATAGTCATGTGCTCTACAAGAACCTCCAGCTTTCTGCAGCCCTCGTAGATCCCACATCAGATCACAAATCACAAGGAGCAGTGAACAAATCACACATGTGTGGTTCCATTTCAATAAAAATTCAACCTTGACATCCAAAGGTGTTCCTGGAGTTTTCATGTTAAAGCACTGATCTTAAAAAAGCAATTTCTCTTCTGTTTGTCCTTTGAAACTGGCTGTGTCAATTACTCAGCACATTCAAAACTGAATCTGAGGAATAGCAGAACAGTAACAGCCCAGGTAATTCTGATTAGTACAAAGACCAAAAATAAACATTAAGTTTCCTCTCTGGATTTTTCCTATACAAAAGTGCAGAGAGATTAACATTATAATTAACTGTTCTGCTCACTGAACAGCTGTGGGATCAGGTTTCAAATTTGACTTCCTTTTTAAGGAAGATTTGGGTCTGTGAGATTTTCTTTTTCTCTAAAAGGGAAGATTAGTATTTAAGTCTTGGCCACAGTGAAAGGAAGGACTAATATCACTCATGCTGTGGGAATATGAACTTGACTGGCACTTCTTTTAAGACAGAATACCTGAATTACAGGTGCCACAGTGCTAAGCAAGCCATATAACTGAATCTAAGATGGCACAGCACTACTTGGACAAAAGCCTTCTTGCATGAATCTAAGGAATCTCTTCCCTACTCTGCACCCAGTTCTGTACACATTCATCTGAATATCCAATTGCCAAATATTGTTATGTGACAGATATCTGAAGTTATCTGCCTCTTGATTTTGGTTCATACCATTGTCCAACAAATACATTTTTCATCTTACAAGTCACTAAAGAAAAGAGCTGCTTCCACTTTAGGTCATGCTATTTCAGCTTCTTAGGACACCATCAGGCATAAAATAAACACTCCATGCCCTGCCCCAGAGAAGGACCACTGCATAGCAGTAAAATCAAAACTAAAAGAACATATTATTATTGTGAAGACAAGATAAACATGAAATGCTGTATCTCTGGGCACGTGCACACATATACTTCATTGCTCCGTGATCTCACTCCTCACAAAAAAACAAACTGTTTAATTCTGATTTTTAAAGAGCAAAATCATTTGCTATATTGAAACAGCCCATTCATCACATAAAGCATTCAATTCTGTCACCTCAAGTACTTGTTAAATCACTTCCAGCTGCTACAATCAAGGGCTAGGTACTTCCAAGGTCTGACACTTTCTGAGCTCTATTACACCTTTAAGTATGATTCTTCAATCCAATTCTAGCCTTCATAATAATCAAGTGCCCACTCCACTTAACTTCTAGGCAACTGGGGAACCTGGAATTCTCCATATATGCCTGTATGTGATTTTCAATCAGATCTCTTCAACCCAAGACTGAAAGCTTCTGAATATCAGCAAAGTATTAAAATGGCATCATTTGCAACTGCAATAGTGTCATCAGTAGCACTTCCATTGTTAAGCTCCTGTTTTTCCCAGGTCCAAACCAGAATGTTTAAACTGAGGCTGGAATTAAATATACAAGGAAGAACTTAACTGCAAGCATGCAGTTATATAAACAAACTCTGTCTGCTCACACAATTTGGTTATGTGGGATTTAACTAACCTGCTGCATATTACTAAATTATGCTTTATGTGCTTACAAAAGGGGGTGTCACTGACACTGTAAACATTGAAAGGCAGAAGTTGGTAAGAAATGTAAATGTGACCCTGGCTGTTAGTATGTTGCTTGTAGTATTAATCTCACAGTTGAAACACTAACATGAGTCATTCCAAAGTAAGCATCATTGTACTAAGGAATCTTTTCCCACTTCCATTTCATCAGTTGGAAAAACATATATTGGTTTTCCTTTTCTGTCTCTCAAAGCATTAGCTCCTTTCCACCTCAGGAGCAAGTCACTTAGTTGTATTATTGCACAGTGATTCTAAAGACATAGATTATTTGAATAGCCCTGTCCCCTTTTTCCTTGATCAGTGTCACCTGTATTTGCATGTACGACAATCCCACAGTTGGACAGTTACAGATGTACTTTCTTTTTTGTCCAATGAAAAAGAGACTTCTGTTGAGACAACCTGTAAAAGAAAGCAGCAAAAAAAGTGGGAAACCAACAGAGTTTCCCACAGAACTTCAATTTTCACTTCTTCTGATACAGGAGGGAAAAAGCCCCACAGTAGAGAACAAATGACATTTGGCTTCTCTTTCTCTAGAGCCAGCTACTAAACTGAGGAAATACTGATCCATTTAATAATAAATAAAAAAAAAAAATTAAAAATCCCAAATACTAAAAAGCCCCTCACAAGAGCAGCAGCAGCACATAGCAGACCTTGTATAGCTCCATTTCGCGTGGTTTTGTGAAATGCATTGAGGTTCTTTCATCTAGTAAGACACAAAAGGGAATTTTTTTCTTGTGGTTGGCTCATTCCTCCAACACTTTCAGGTACTAAATCTCTACGGGCTAATAAAACTGAAGTTCCCACTACAGTTTTTCCATGAGAGGCACACCTGTGGGACGCTGCTTACTTTCCTGAAATGTATAGGGTCAAAAAGTGTCCTTAAAACTGTTCTTTACATGGTTACATGGTTTACATGGTTAAAATTAGACAGTGTATTCAATAGTTGTTAGGAGGGGTGGACAGATAGGTAGGAATTCAAAAGCCTAAGTTTTTTTAGAAGATCAGCTTAAAAAGGGTCAAAATGTTCTGACTTGCAGAAGCCTTTTAAGTTTGGTTATGGGTAACAGCACAAAGTTGTTTGGGGTTGGGTTTTTTTAGTGTGCCAGTTATATTATTTGCCCTTTTTCTCTTTTTACCTCTCCATTTCAAAATAATATATTTTTATTTTCTTATCGCAAAAACTTCAAATTTTTCCAGCACAATTAGCTTAGTAACTGAGCTGCCTAAATACTCCTGGACAGACTTTATTAAACATTAGAATTGATTGTATGAAATGTTTTTAGAAAATAAACCGTTTCCTTTATTTTTTTAAAAAACCACAACTTTCCTATACTCTACTCTGAATGTTACCGGTAATGTGAATATATTTCACACGCAAAGCTGAGTATACAAAGCAGCTAAAATTGCAGGTGTCGAAGAACACTCTCAGTAGTTTTCAAATTGAAAGCTTCCTGTGTTATGTCTGAAAAGCACCCAAAATACACTTAAAGCAAATGCATAAAATAAAGGCACTTAAGTTGGATATTTTTTCCAGGCAGTGCTGCTGACTTCAGGAGGGTCAGGAGCACACCCCGTACCTTTTAATGCTTTCAGACTGGGAGTTGGAAATTCCAGATATAGCACTCCTCCCTGTTAATGGGCACACAAAAGCTGTTTGGTGACAGCAGAGAGAAAGAGAAGCAAAGGATATAGACACCATGAAGCATAGATGAGAAGAGCTAAGGTTTGACACACACGCATTGACTGCTGCCCTGAAAGAAAGGAAAAAAAACAAAGCACTATAGCTTCTTCTAGTCTAGCGAATGAATAAATAGAAAATGACAGAAAGTCTTTTGGATGCTTATGAATGTCAAATGCTTTTAAGTGGCTGCCTTTCCTTGTCACTTAACATTAAAAAGCCATATAAAAATACGCTTATGCTCAGTCACTTGGCTAGGGACATAAGGCTAAGCTTAGCTGACTTATAATTTCGGTATTGATTAGATACAAATGTTATGGTTGTCTTTTCTTTTAAAACAGCCCCTCACCCCCTGCTACTTTGCCCATTCTCTTTATATAGTTCTTCCACCATCTGTGTGCATTACTTAAACAGATTAACAAGTAGAATTGTAAATTAGTCCCAAAAGAAACCCTTTCAAATTCATGATCTGTTGCTTTTTTTTTACTTTTTTTTTCCTTCCCAGAAAAAGATGCTTGTAGTAGATAAATACACAAATACATTCTGCAAAACAAGGATTATAGTAGTTTGCTGGTGCATGAAAACTGAACAGCCTAAGAAGTGAAATCATCTAATCCTTCATAACTTGAGATGAACATTTCCCTTTCTAAGCGCAAGAAATAACTGATCAGAAAATCATTATTGTTTCCCATTCTCCCATTAGAGATTCCCACTCTTTCACTTGTGCTAAGAAGTAAATTAACTCCTTAATCCTTGATGACTATTCACAGACTAAGTAAGCAAGAATTGTTGGTCATGATGTAAACAGAGGTAAGTATCAAAGGCCAGAAAGTCTAAAATTACACCAAAGAGCTGGACAAGCTGTTGTCTGAAAGCTAATTCTATCACAATAGGTCAGGAAACCCAGGTAGAAATCAAACAGCAGTTTGTACTGGAAGGAGTTAAAGTTTTCCTGCTTGTAACAGTGAACTGTGTTACTGCTAATTAGGGAAAGGAATTATTTTTATCTCCTCCCTGTGTGCATAACAGGCACAGTTCAGCTGCACCATTCAAATCTTTCTCTGCCACAGTTTACATACACACACACACTCCAATTCGTTCATCTGCACAAGCAGATTCTTTTCCTTTTACCGCTCAAACTCATCTCTGCAGTGTGTGTATATCGATAACTTTATACTAAAATTAAATCTCAATGAAGAGTTAGGTATTTTTGGTAGCTGCAGCCATTTTGAAACCACTTAAAAAAAAAAATCCCAAACAAACAAAAGACAACCACTGAACCACCACTGAACCAACCAATGATAACAAAAAACCCTCACTCCCAAATCCTGTCACTCCTGGAGACCTCATATTACTGAGGGTTTTAGACTAAGGAGAGATATTCACAAGGTTTTTAAGGGGAGAGAAAGCCCAAGGCAAGTTGGGGTCCTGTGCAGATACATTATTTCAGAACATTATTGTCTTACAAAATAGTATTGAGTGCAAAGCAGGATGATAGCATGATCTCCCCACAATTGTGTTACTCTTTTCCCTTTCCAATACATTCTTCCCTGTGCCATAATGGGTTAGAGTTCAACTATATATAGTGGAGAAAGGATGAGGCACATAAGAGATCTGGAGGTGGGGCCAAACAGTGATAACCGAGAGTGTTCACCACAAATATGACTTGCTGGCAGTACCGAACTGAGAGGTAGCAAAACCAAATTTCAGTTGTAAAGATTTGTGAAACAATTTCATAATGGTAATATATAAACATAACAAAGTAGCAAACTAAATTCGATGCACAGTGTGAAAAATAAGCCATCGCCTCATTTAACAATGACTGTATGCTAGTTATTTCCATTCAGAAACAAGATCTTGGAGATATTCTTGCTAGTTCTGCAAATATGTCACCTCAGAGTTTACTAGTAATCAAACAAGCGTTGTTAAGAATGATTAGGAGAGGAACAGTGAACAAACCAGAAAACATTGTCATGACACTGTGCATTCACATCTCAAATAATCTCTGTAGTTCCAGTCTTCTCTCTCAACAAGGATATAATCAAATTTCATTGAATCATAGAATAGTTAGGGTTGGAAAGGACCTTAAGATCATCTAGTTCCAACCTCTTTGCCATAAGCAGGGACACCTCACACTAAACCGTGACACCCAAGGTTTCGTCCAACCTGGTCTTAAATACCACCAGGGATGGAGCACTCACAACTTCCTTGGGCAACCCATTCCATTGCCTCACCACCCTAACAGGAAAGAATTTCTTCCTTATAGCCAATCTAAACCTCTCCTGTTTAAGTTTGAACCCGTTACCCCTTGTCTTGTCACTACAATCCCTAATGAAGAGTCCCTCCCCAGCATCCCTATAGGCCCCCCTTCAGATACTGGAAGGCTGCGATGAGGTCTCTACGCATCCTTCTCTTCTCCAGGCTGAACAGCCCCAACTCTCTCAGCCTGTCTTCATATGGGAGATGCTCCAGTCCCCTGATCAACTTCGTGGCCCTCCTCTGGACTTGTTCCAACAGCTCCATGTCCTTTTTATGTTGAGGACACCAGAAATGCACACGATTGGCTTTCTGGGCTGCGAGCGCACACTGAAGCTGACTCATGTTCATTTTCTCATCGACCACTACCCCCAAGTCCTTCTCTGCAGGACTTCTCTGAATCTCTTCTCTGCCCAACCTGGAGCTGTGCCTGGGATTGCTCTGACCCAGGTGTAAGACCTTGCACTTGGCATGGTTAAACTTCATGAGGTTGGCATCAGCCCACCTCACAAGCGTGTCAAGGTCCCTCTGGATGCCATTCCTTCCCTCCAGCATATCCATGGAACCACACAGCTTGGTGTCATCGGCAAACTTGCTGAGGGCGCACTCAATCCCACTCTCCATATCAGCGACAAAGATGTTGAACAAGACCGATCCCAACACCGATCCCTGAGGGACACCACTCATCACTGGCTTCCAGCCTGACACTGAGCCATTGACCACAACTCTTTGTGTGTGGTCATCCAGCCAGTTCTTTATCCACCAAGTGGTCCACCTGTCAAGTTGATGACTCTCCAGTTTAGAGACAAGGATGTTGTGTGGGACAGTGTCAAATGCAAAGTCATGGCAGGAAGGCAATAAGAACTAGCAAATGTTGCACAGCTTCTGCTGAAGGAGTGACTTAATAAGATTCTTCATAAAGGAAGAAGTAGCAGAAAGGAGGCAATAAATATCATGAGAGGCACAAAGTGTTTGGGTGATGATTGTTCACAATTTCTCAGTTTAAGCAGAAAGAGACTGAATGAAGAAAAAGGGAGTTTCTTTATTTTTTCCTTTTTCCTTTATTTTTGCCCCATTCCACAAAACAAGCTGCTCACTGGAACTAGACATAGGGGGGTTGTGTGTGTGTGTTGCTTATATTTCCTTTTCTATATTTTTTTTTATTCTTTCATTATTTTTTAACCCTTTTAAACATTTTGTCATTATCAGTCAGAGGCTATTGAAACAAAGATGCACAGCCTCAAGCACATCAGTAAGTGCTTTGTCATTTGTGGCCACTGCCAGGGGCTTCACACCGGGCCAGAGAGAGCCTCCATTTTCACCAAGAATGAGATACCCAAATACTCATGTACATTTTCCTGAAACTTGCCGAATATGTGGGTTCTATGAAAATAGGCATGTGTCAACAAGACCAGGTCCAGCTGCCAAGTACGATGAGGTCTTGTTGTTTCTTGGAGGTTGGGAGGGGAAGGATAGGAAGATTGAGAAAGTGTCTTCTAGAGCAAGTTCTGTTTAATAACACAGAGACAGTAAAATTATGGACACCTCACTCCCATAAGGAACATCAAGCTTTTCAGACCTTCCAGTGCACAAACTGATGTGACACATCATTTGAAAACTACGCAAAAGGCTTGTTGTCCCACCTTGTCAAAGATGTTTGTATTTGGTATCATGCTGCAGTGCTGTAAGTAGCAACAGTACGAAGTACAATCTAATAGAATCAGGCACTTGAGTTCAGAAACATTAATAAAAGGCTAGAACAAAGCTATAAAGGGTGACCCTTCTTGAAGAAGGAACTATCAAATATTAGGAAGTTAAAAAATGGTTTTGATCTTTTGATCAGTGAACAATGAACATAGTGCATTTATTATGCTCTTTCCTGTGTTCAATATACATTAGACTTTTTAATATAAATTGTATTACCCATATATTCACCTTAAGAGAACTAACCCCATTAAGACACAATGACTTTACCAATACTCTGCCCTTCTGATTAGTACACGAGAGGTGGAGATCTACCTGTCCCACTGCAGGGCTGGGGGCTGCATACACAAGTAACCTCCCTGGGACATTGCTTTCTGTCTTAGATTCTGTTCTGCAAAATAAAGTTAATTATACAGTTCTCCCTTCTGTTTTTTGACTGAACCCTTTGAACTGCACTGCTGAAAAGCCATTGAAGAGCAAGGTATTAGAAATCAAAACCAGATGAGAACTGCAAACATAGATCCATCATCCACGAATTTTTGCTTTGGACCTCAACTTCAAACTCTTCTCCTTTCTATCAGTGGTGCTGGCAGAGGATATAAATATCCCCACAAGCTTCAAGAAGGTTCAGATACAAACCTGAATGTGAACTTTCTGGCTCCTGCCCTTCTTTTGACTTTAAAGCTGATCTCAACAGCAGCCTCCTGCACATGGTACATTCTCATTGAAGTGCATATTTTCCCATCTAATACTAATCACTTCAAAGCACACTGCCCTGTTTCTCTACTGCTCATTGGCTTCAGCAGTGAACAGCAGCTAAGTTGCTAGTACTATGTCTAGCTTCTACTTCGATACAACATCAAAGGGACATATGTATATTTTAAAGAATTACAGCTAGAGCTGTGCAAAAACTTGCCTTACAAGCCCCAAACCTTAGTAGCATGTTTGTATCTTCACCTTTCTTTGTATTATCCTTTTCATGCTCTGTGTTAAGATCACAGAAAAAATGTTGATAGAACAACTCCAATTATCCCAAATAAAACCGAGATACTTTAAAGGTTCAGATAATGAATGATGTCCTTGGCTTTCACAGGCACTGGGGAGAATGCCAAATAATCACACAAATAATACATGCCTGAAGTTTTACATGCTTGGCTTCCTTCCTTCTTACTGTCTGATGTGTATTCCCCCAAGTTCTCTTATTCTCTCCAAATCATTTGCATGACTACTCTGCCTCCCTGAGATAACAGTACAAACAAACTCCCTGCCCTGCAAAAATCCACTACCATATAACCCATTTGAGAAGTTTTTAAACATACACTTGACATTTTTGAGTTTAGGGATGCAAGTGGATGTTAGGGACGCTAAAGTTGTTTACCTAAAGACACTTCAGGTGCCCCCATTACTGGGTCACCAGGCAGTATTTACAGCTTTCGATCTTTCACATACTCATCTTCTCAATACCTCATGGGAAGTCAAGAAGTGCTATTATCTCTGGTTTACAATCATGAAAATGAAGACAATAGAAGCAAATAGCATGGTTTGGGAAGGTACTTCAGATCCTAAATCACTTAACCCTCATTACAAGCAATGTAGTGCTGTGCTCCAGGGACAGTATGGGTAAGTCAGCAGCCTCTTCTACTCTGCTCACTGGAAACAGCAGAGTGCTTCTCCAGGGAACAACCTACAGGCTGTTTCTAGAAAAAAGGAACACTAGACATATTCACATATGACTATACGTAAATCAGAAAAGCCTTTTTGAGAACAGCAGACTGATTTCAGGCCTCAATTTGAAATGTCTGAAGTGTCACTGTGTTACAGCATTCTTACCAGCTCATGATCCTTGCACCATTCTGGCTTTCTGCAACAGACAAGTCCTGTTATATTTATATGCTGTTATAAATATCTTGTGACATTTGGGGTTGTAAATACAATTCAGGCACCTGCAACACAATGGTTTCTGAAAAATTCTACCTTTGCATGAGTTTGTTGCATTGAAGGTTACTTCAATCTCCAGAAACCCGAAGTGCTGTCCTACCTGACCGTGTTCATGCATAAGCATACACATGTATGTATCTAGGCACAAGTATATAGAATCATAGAATAGTTAGGGTTGGAAAGGACCTTAAGATCATCCAGTTCCAACCTCTTTGCCATAAGCAGGGACACCTCACACTAAACCGTGACACCCAAGGTTTTGTCCAACCTGGCCTTAAATACCACCAGGGATGGAGCACTCACAACTTCCTTGGGCAACCCATTCCAGTGCCTCACCACCCTAACAGGAAAGAATTTCTTCCTTATAGCCAATCTAAACCTCTCCTGTTTAAGTTTGAACCTGTTACCTCTTGTCCTGTCACTACAGTCCCTAATGAAGAATCCCTCCCCAGCATCCCTCTAGGCCCCCTTCAGATACTGGAAGGTTGCTATGAGGTCTCCACATAGCCTTTTCTTCCCCAGGCTTAANAGTCCCTAAATGAAGAGTCCCTCCCCAGCATCCCTATAGGCCCCCTTCAGATACTGGAAGGCTGCGATGAGGTCTCCACGCATCCTTCTCTTCTCCAGGCTGAACAGTCCCAACTTTCCCAGCCTGTCTTCGTATGGTGGATGTTCCAGTCCCCTGATCATATAGTGTCACTAGTTACTTCTGCCTGTGTTTATTGCTCAAAAATTCAGAGGAAAGTTAGTGACATACAAACATGCCTTGTTTGAAGCATTTTAAGTACTGACCATTAGCAGATACCAAAAGTTGCAAATAAAACAGTAAGCTTCCAATGAACTCATCCACTTGCACTCATGAAGTCCATGGAGTTGATTAAACTAGTGTAACCTGAAGTATTTTTTTCATCTTCCTAACAAACAGAAGACACTCTGATAAAAAACAAAACAAAAACAAACAAAAAAAACACCTCAAGAAAGGCAATAGAACATAAAAATTTTCCCTCTTGCTGGCACTATATAGATGACAAGGCATGAAATGATTGATCATGCACTGTAATGATGGATAAGGACAATTGGCTGAAAGGTCAAAACTATTAAGTAAATAATAAAAGTAAAAAAAAGAGAAGATGGCACATTTCTCTCTGAGGCATAGTAAGCTTAAATGGCAGGAAGACTTCAAGTCATCATCACACTGCTTTTGTTTAAGATAAAAGGAAGACTGAATGGTAATATCAGCAATTAGTTAAGCACTTTTGTTTGTTCTTTGACAAGCAAAATACGGGTAAGGTTAAGCATATTTCAATTACTTCCACATATATGAATGATTCAAAATTTATACTGGTTTTTGCAAAGTTTTTCCTTAAGACCAGTGTACCATAGTATGATATACTTACCATTTTTTCCCCATTCATGAATTTGCATCTACATAGTCAAGCACAAATTAAAGAAAATAAAATTGATGAGTACAAGCCACAACTTTTCCTTATTTCAGGAGTTACAAATCTCTCTTGATTTTAGTATAGTTATTCCTATTTAGTTATTGGATTTAACCCAATCTATAGATCTGATAGTGTGTGTGCTGCTGAAATGCAGAGGGGCTTTCAGTGGTAGCAACTCCTCTATATTCTATAGGCTAAGCTCATCTGTCTCTGCTAACAGAAGTTTAGGGAACTCAATGTAGTACCAACCAACACACAGGAGTACCCTGTGGAGCTTGTGACTGCGCCTGACTGATCGTGACCCAATTCTCCTGTGTATGATGCTACAGACCAAAAAGCTCTGCAGAAATTGTTAATAACCCCTAACACAGCAAGACTACTTTGTGAAGGAAGTGTTTCACCATACCAACTATCAGATTTATTTATTTCAATTTTATAAAAGCATTTTTCATTAACATAAATTATCAATCATGGCATATTTTCTTCTTTATAAATAGTAGTTTGGGTTAGTTGTGGGGTTTTTCTTCCTCCTTTTTTTTTCTTCCTAAAGAAACCTCTGCAAAATATCTCAATTACACCCACAAATCACTGAACCTACCTAGCATTTCTTGAAGAGATGAATTTTTTTATTATTGTTATTTTAAATGTGTTTTTTTTTTTTTCTAGTGCATTGTCAACATCAGAATAATTAGCTCAAGTTTCATCAACTAGCTGGTGCAATCTGTTCAGAAACCAACTTGGAATGTTAAAAATCTTAATAAGCTTCTCCAGCTTCTCAGGTAAAGCCTGAGGGATTTGATTTCAGTTCTGTCTAAAATGAGTGGAAGTCTTTTAGGAGATAAATCAATAGAGCTAAAAACCATAAACACAAAAAGACTAACAAAAATGCTACTTTTTCTAATCTTTCAGGTCGTTGCACACTTTTTACAACACAAAAGTATTTTATAAAGGAAAAACTGAACTAAAGCAAATCTGGAGCTCCAAACCTACAAAGGCTTCCATGCCTCAGCAACCTCACATTTGTGAGTAAACCCACTGAATTAAAAAAATATTTGAATCACAGATAAAAACTTATCCTGTATCTACTCCTAGTGAAACAGATATACAGCAAGTAATTTCTATATCGTTCTTGGTTCTCGCTTTTCTTGGGGCTGTTTGTGTGCATGCATTTGTGTATTTTTAGTGCAGATAGAATCACTTCAGGCAGAAAAGGGAAAACATGCTTCTGAGTTACCGGCTGGGCTTAAAACTATGACATCAATACACAAAAATTACTTACTGATAGTGGTTTGTCTCCACCAAAAGGCAGCATGAAAAAATGGAGCCTCTGGAAATGCCTTAAACAGCTGCCTGATCAAAAGCAAAACACCATTAAGGCAGCCTTTCTCCCTTCGCAGACATTTACAAACACAGTTCAGTAAGATAAGAAGCTTGGAAAACTTTCAGTTAGAGAAGGCACTCGAAACTGCGTTAACAACATTGGATTGTATGGTAAGAATGACATGGGGTATACATTAAGGTACATGTGTGCATTAAGGTACACAAAAGCACACCTTGGGTAGATAGTGACTTTACTGAGGCAGTTGTAAAGAATGAACAAATATTGGAACAATACAGGAATAAACACAGACTTGATTGCCTTAATTCAGCGAAGTCCCACAAATAATGAGATGAAAGCACACAGCCAGACACAGCCAGGCACAGCCTCAATAGGGATGGAAGGGGAGAGAGAGGAGCTTCACAAACGGCATTTCGCAATGAAACTGGGAATGAGTAATTGCAGCTTGGCTCAAAATCCCGGCTCTCCCTGTATACTGTCCATCACCTACTCCAGCAGAGCAGAATTAACAGGCTTCTGCATATGCTATTCGCATAGTAAGAGGACCAGCAGATAAAAAAATAACAGAGAACAACTTTTTCTGAAAGGAAAAGAGCTGAGGAAAAGGCCAGTCACAGATGTCACAGACATAAAACAAGAGCACTGTGCTTCACCAGCAATAAGGAAAAAACGCTGACAATAACATCCTGCCTGCTTGATCACTTCACAGAAAGTATCTCTTCTCTTCAAAGGTGCCTTCTCTGAGAGATCAAATTAGGCTATCATACATTTACTAATTAGCAGTAGTGTACTAGAAATTACAACTTGCAGGGGTTCAGCTAGTCCTATTTCTTTTGCAAACAAAATTAAACATGCTTTTACAATCTGTTACCCAACAGTTTTCCTGGCTTTCCTTCTGTTTTGCCTCACACCAAGAAAAATATAGGGCCATGTTTTGATCTTTAGGCAATACACCTGTGGACCCATCTTCTGAGCATCACTGGGCTCCAGAGCTAGGAAAGCAGGGGGGAAATACTTCTTTGTTGTAATGCTGGGTAAAGTCAGACATAAATTGTGAGTCTATGCCATGTTTATGTGGAGTACAGATACCATAAATTCAGGCCTCAGCAGTTAGCTTGGAAAGCATCCCTCTTCCAAGGCACAGGGTGGGGATGCCAGAACCATGCTGTTCCACAGGCTGCACAGCAGCAGCATCTTGGAGACAACCAGTGTTCTAGAACAGCTTTAAAGTTGCCGTGGGTTAGACTAAAAATTTGGGCAGCCACCAGGGACTCTCAGAAATACAAAAGGGAGAAGCAGCTTAAATCCCATGTCTACCTGTGCAGTAGGTAAAGAGCTTGGCCAAAGTTTGTTCTACTTGTGTAGGGCATTAAACCTGTACACACACAATAGTTTTCTCATTCCTTCCCCTCTGCCACACAGACCAAAAGCCCCCACAGGTGGATGTGCACCATAACTGGGGACAAAGCTAAAGTCCTGTTGCTAAAGACCATGCCAGCAGGATCGCAAGAAGCACTTTTTTTGCCTTGGAGAATAAGACTTCTCAGGTGCCTGGTTAGTAAGTACCATTTGTATCTCACATTACACTGACTGAAGTATGGAGGGTGGATTGAAGTATTCCTTCTCATATCGTAGCAGTGGGAGTTGCAGAAAGGTTTAGTTTGTTTGTTTAAATAATGTTGGTTTAGTTAGTCTGGTTGGGTTTTGTTTGTCTTTTTTAGCATGGTACAGAGCCTACTATTATTCACTGTAATATTGCTAATTATCATGATCTTTCCTGTTACTTTTCCTGCTTCAGTAGTGCAATAGTAGCCTTCGCCACAACTTTTGTTTTTCTGCCTAGTGCTCACTTCTTGCTCATTCCTTTTGAAAGTGTGGGCAATATCCTATTTGTCTCTGCTTTCTCTCCCTTCCACAGAGTTTATGTAGAGCTCAACAACTTCTTCACCATAAGAGGAGCGGAATATGTGATTCAGTCATGCAAGTGGGCCTTGACAGCAAGCACTAAGACAGACACTTTTTATGCAGTCTATATGACAGCAAGAAAAACAACAGCAAGCACATACAAGTGGAGAGGGAACAACACTTACAAGTTCCATTTGGGTTTTGCTGCTGGTTTTACAGCTCTATGTGAATAAGGGGTTATGAAGAGTTACATCATATACTCGTTATTACACACAGAACATCAATAAATAATCATAAATTTCATAAACTATATTTATTGTTACAGTGTAACATGCATTTTTCAGTCTACTGACAGATTCTAATAAAAACTATATAAAAAATATACAGTATATATAATTACTTGTACTGCTCTATAGTTAGCTAGGTTTCCTTCCATATGGCAGTTATACAAGTAACCTCTTTTTCCCTTAGTTGGCAAGCATACATGCTATAACAAACACTCCAGTTTAGAGCTCTGAAAGACTGCATGCATTAAATACTTTCACAGCTCAGTTTGAAAACTGTTTTTTATTTCAGCCCTTCATGATTGAATTCTGCTTATTATGGAGTACCTTGAGTGGAGGCTTATTTGATCCGCTGAGTGCAGCAATTTAAAGATGGCCAAAATCTGAGAAAAGTGTGATACCTAACAAAGAAATTAAACTAAATATGAAGAATGGCATTCAACAGAGTGATTCAATCTTGCGGGAGTATAGATATACCATTTATTCTTGCTAGGATGTGGCAAACAGCAGTCAATATGCAGCTGGCCCCATCTCAGCTCAGGATGCTGATCAGACTTCAAGTTTGTTTACAGGCCTGTTATCTCTATTTGAAAAAGGCAGCCTCAAAAGGCCATTTAGAGATTCTCCTCATGTAGGGGAAGTCTAACATGATATAAAGACACTCCTCTGATATTTCTCCTTGTTGGTGGTACAGGACATGCAGCTAGGCAAAATGGTATATGGAAGGAAGATCTTTATGGTTACCTACCCCTGATTACAGGAACAGTGTGCTGACAGCACTTGCCAGAAGACACAATAGCCTTTAGATTGCTCTGATTTATACTTCAAAAGCCAAACATCTCCCTTGAGAACAGCACAAATATTGAGGTGGCTTAAAATTGTTGCACACGGTTTGGCAGCATCTGAGGACCTAAAGAACAGAGCTGCAGATACACTTGCACATACTGAACAGCAAGAAGAAATGTTGAGTGACAGTTTTAATGTTCCATCCTTCCTAATAGGGTGTCAATCTATTTGTAGTCTTTTAAAGTGGTACAGCATGAGGTATTTCAAACGAGATTAAGCTGTTGACAAAACAGGTCTTCCAGTGGTCTGCATATTTTATTAAAGTGCTATAGCTTCTAAGTTACCATAAAATGTTTTTTTTTCCCCATCTAAGCAAAAGTTTCCACTTTTTGAATACCACTTGATGAATCAGAACATAGTTGAGAAGATCAGATGTTCATCTACAGTTCTGCTGTAGTTGATGATAATAATAAAAGTATTATTCAATAATTCAGCAATGGTCCTAAAGTGAATTGGCTTTTCTGCTGTCAATTATTCAGAGGGTAAGCAAGTACAGCAGCATAACCAGTAAACAGCAGGCACATTTCTGAGCTGCTGCTCCATAAGAAAGAAAATGGGAACCCTAGATGAGTTTCTTTAAATTTGATTTTGCAAGCTAAGTCCACCTTTGATATACAAATTGAGTCTCATTGAGGTGAAAAGAACTAATTCAACAAACCTAAAGTTGTGAGACAAAGCGGATGTGCTATACACAGGTATCTAGAGATTTTGTAGTTAAACGGACTAGTACAGCTTGCTTTTACATATTTTTTTGCTTGCCTGACTGAAAACAATATTGAACAGAGAATATTTCTTGAAGTACTGCTTGGCATCCTTACTTCATGAAAAGAACTCTCCAAATTCCCAGAGTATTACCCCTTATTTATATTACTGCACTCATGCTATCTATGATTCCAGATTCTAAGTGCTGCCAGGGTCTACCTTGCTCCCAGTATAAATCAGAGCAGCCTTAGAGAGTAGCTGCTTCCCAGGCTGCTGTAAGAGGGAGAAGAAATAAATTCTTAGCTGTGCCATGGGCTTTGTGCCAGTGGAAGACACCCTATAGATATTTTCAATCAAAAACTTGCATCCTCAGAGCAGCATAAAACATCTAGCCTGAAAAACGAATTAGGCCCTTTGGTCCCTCCCCTTTAGGGATACAGAAATGAGCCAAAGCTTGTTTATCAGCTCCAAATATACCAAAACTTTGGAGAAAGTTTGGGTCTATAGCTGCATTTTATAACATGAGCCCATTCCTACCCCTGACATATCTTGCTGTGCCTGTGATTAGGAAAGGTTATGGCTGTGAATCATGGCTTGAGGAAATGTGTAGTACACCTGTGTACAAGAGTAAACTAAATTCAGTTTGCTATTTATCTACTGTATTTATCTCAGTTAAGTAAACTTCGAGTTTGTCAAGATTTCCTGCTGGAAATTCTCATGATAATACGAGTATAATTGCCTTTTTATTGCCACAGACATCTGCTACAGTTTTCAAACAAAGAAAATACTTCCTCTCCCCCCCCCCCCCCTTCCCTCCCTCTCCTGGCTTTGTCTGTAACAAGAGAAAGACCACTCTTATTTTGTGTGTGTGCCTCTAAAAGCCATCTGACGGGCAGTAGACACCAATCACTCAATCCTTCTTCCTTCAAACCCTCTTACACTTTAGGAGGACAAGAAATGTAAAGCCGTACTATACAGGTTTTAGTCCATTAAATTAGAGGTCTGCACACTAGAATGAAGAAGGCATTAGGTATCTCTCTCAAATCCTCTAATTTCCAAGCAAGGCTCTTAGGTGCAATCAAAAAGCCTTTGTCAAAAGTCATGTGGCCAAGAAACCCTTAATTCACTGACCCTACTGTATTCTGCAAAGAAACCCTGCATTTGACCTGACTCTAAGGTGTCCTCCTGCCAGTAGAGCAGAAACATGTGAAAGCACATGGGTACATCAGGCAAAGCTGATGGTATTTTATGCCCCTGTGCCGCCTGGTCCCATAAACATAATTGTGCCTTCATCCTCTCACTGAAGGAGAATGTGGGGATCACACTTTGTATGTATTGAATTTAAGACATTTTGGTATGAGAACTAAACTAAAGAAATTGAAACAAAACTGAAGCAGTACCAAGAAAGGCAAATACTGTCCTTCGGCTAAAAGGCACTCCAGAAATGTTTTGGGAAACAGTGCATGATACTCATGCAGAATCTGTCTTTACTGGATATACTCCACAAGAGGAAGAGGGAAGAGAGTCTGAAACAGAGAGACCTGCAGTGAAGACATTCAGAAAAGCCTCCCTCTTGCTGCAGGCTAAAGGTAAACCACCATCTGCCGTAACTCATCATCACAGGGCTATGAGTTAACTTGTCAGGCACCTTCTCTGGGATTGACTCAGAGATATCGGAGCAATCACCCATCATATGGGGATGAGCAGGAAGCTGAGTGCTGATGAGTTGCCTTATGTGTTGCAATAGAAACTGGATAAGGAGATAGAATATAATCTATAGAAGAGACTGAGGCACAGACACAGATCAAAGAGATTGATTACTGTGAGATGCGTCTTTTAAATCAACTTTTGTACCCAGCCTTGGACTAACCGCTGGACCTCTGCAGGAGAAGGTTTATTACACAACACTGGCCTCCCACATGCAGATATCAATTCACATGGGCAGTTGTGTGCTCAGCAGTCACTTGTCTGGGAGTATGATGTGGCTGCGTAACTGCATGTTAAGGGGAATAGCCTCATCTCATGGTTTGTTGAGTCACTACGGGGAGCAGCAGCATTAACTAACTGCTGCGGTTTGGCAGGAGTGCTATCCCCCTGTTTCATCAGGCTAGGCTACAGAGAGCTGACTCAGAATCTTTAGGTCCTCCAGCTGTAGCAGTGGACTTCCAACCATGCCCAAAGGAAGGAGGAGCACATGGCAGCAGTTCTACACTGACTCTGAGCATCTAGACAGTCAGCATAACAGGGGGACTTTGAGGTGGCAACATAAGGCATAGCTGATGGTACTACTAAAACCAGGGGATCAGCTGCTAACAACATATATTATGAGGAGTTTGTATTGCGCTTTTTTTTTTTTTCTTTTCAAAAACAAAACCAAACACCACAGATCTTCAAAGTAAGATCAAATCATGGAAAACATCATGGGCAACAAGATCCAGCTGGAGTCTGGTATGTAGGAAATCAAAGATCTGATCCTGTAGTCAGACAAAATACAGACCTACAGGTGAAAAAAAAAAAGTACTTGTATTCTTTTCAATTTTCATATCTCAATCTTTGTTATGATCCTTCTAGTGAAATGTCAGTGATTAAAGGTACTTTTTGTAGATTATTCAATTTATTTCCCTTAACATGTAGGATATTTATAATGAGATTGTCAGAAAGACAGCAAAAGGGCAAGCACTTCAGAAGCACAGTGGTGCCTAAATCTCTACAAACCCATCACTATGTTCTCAAGGCAAACCTCAGAATACAGAATACATTAGCACAGAAGAGGGTTTTCTTCTGCTATGATACAGGATCAAGGGTGAAGTCTGTACAGGTGAATGAGTTCTCTGTTCAGTTCTTATTATATGTATTAATTGGATTAAAGTATATAAAAAGACCAAAGCTCAGCATTTAACACTTCACCTTCATGAGGGGTTAAATTTTTCCCCAATTTTTCATTAAAAAAAATGGCTAAATAACTACATTGGAACATCCAGTGACTCAACACGGACTAATGCTCAGATGCACAAGCATTAAATATCTGTAAACAGCACTGCTTCTGCTAATACCATACAGAGGTAGAGCACTTAAGTGAAGTTTTCAAATATTGTGGGTTTTAATCAAAGGTATTTCCAATTATAAGAATCACTCCTGTAGTCGGCTACCAAGAACAGACAGATAAATTAGATGGCTGCCTGGTAACCATATGACCTGATACAAAATATAGCCATTCTGTTTCCCTTGTTAATAGCTCAGGAAATTTGAACCAACTTACTAAAAAGCAGAAAAGGTATTTGGCTGTATGAAAGTCATCATGCAGCAGTTGTATGTACACTGCTCACTTTAAATAAAGGCTTGACATTATGTCATAACATTACACACCAGTTACAACTTTTCAAGAGACAAAAAAGTGGTTGTTAAGTCAGGGGGAAATGTATACTTGAAGTAATTTTTCAAGACATTCATCACTGTTGTCCCTATGAACAGCACAATTGCACAAAAGTCACTGAAGCCTCATTAGAGAGGTGACCTTTGGGTGATTTCATCATATTAAGAACTGAAACCCAGGGTGTGGCCAAGGGGCTCTGAAAAATACAGCTGCAAAATGGGCCACTTGAAAACAAATTCAAAAATTAAAGATACTTTAGAAAAAAATACTGAATCACAGCAGCTATGAACAAACCCTGCTCTGCCTTTCCGCTTTGTTTTATAGCATTTGGGTTGAAGAGAACGTGTGTCCTTTACAACCCCGAAGACATCAGGAAGAGTGACCTTAGTTTTTCAGCATCTGTGAGGACACATTGGTAGAAAGGAAGCAAAATCCAGCAGCATGCGGAACCTACTTCTTGTATATGGCCCTGCATGCCTTAGGATTTCTTTGTCTTGAAGTGAGGAATGATTTCTACCCTTCAGATTGAAGAAGGGCTAGGTAAAATGTAGAAGAATAAGCTGCAAAATGAAAGGAAATTGAATGTACCCCTCAGGTTTTCCTTTTCTCTGAGATTAGAATACACAGTCATTACCACATTTTCCTGTGCACCTTTCCAGAAAAATGGTGTGGTGGTACACTGAAAAAACCAGTCTGATCACTTAAATCACTACCAGTTTATCCTAATGGGCTGGGGATACAAAATAAACAAATTGATGAAAGGCTTCATAAGAGATAGAGTCCTCTTAGAGTCCAGTTAGTCTGGACCAACATACAGGAAGCCCTACAGCTTATTCCTCCCCATCCTGTTCCCATATTCCCCACCCACTCAGCTCCACCACTGCAACACCGTAGAGCTACAATCTAAACTAGTTCCATGGCAAAAAAAAAAAAAAAACCAAAACCACAAGCCCATCATTTTAATTTCAGGGTGGGAAACCAGCTTTCTAGCTCTTGGTGTAGCATTTTTTCTTCCTTTTCTCCATATTCATTGGTGCTTAGACTGCTTTGTGAAGTCCTCATACAAGTCCCAAGTTTCATTGACAAGCAGGAATTTCCCANAAACCAAAACAAAAAACCAACCAAAAGACCCAAACCATGTGTCCTTTCAATTTTCTCTTTGCATTAATAGCAAATGTATCCAAGCTTATCTTCTTTCCCTTGACCATCAAAGCAGTCATATTTAGAGGAAAAAGCAAAACCAAGAAAATCCCCTGCCCTTCCTAGTACTACTACTACTAATAGTAACAACCACCACAATAGTAACCACAAAATAAAGCAATGTGGACTACAGACTTTAAACACAAATCTCACTGCTTAACTTTCCCTTTTGTCAGTAATAATCTTAGACAATTCTTTATAAACAACCTTATCAGCCATTTCTTTCCTCTGCTGTCTCTCTTACTACGTGCCCAGTAACAAAATTCAACATCCTTTTGTTTATATGGACTTAAGTTCTTTTTAATAACATTAATATTAGGGGACTGCAATGAGGATGATTGCAGAATTTCTAGTACAGTGAAGTCCTGAACCAGGACTGGAATTACTTATACCACTGAAATTCTCCTATTTCTAATAATAATAAATTGAAAATGACTACTTGGATTATCTCTGTAAGTAATGGGATCACATTAAGACAAGTGCACAGAAGATAAATACTGGATATAAACTCCTGACAGCAAGACATCTTAGAATGAGGGATAGGAAGAAGTTCTCTTCCTTGAATTATTATTGATATAGAACAGAAGCAAAAGAACTGAAGTTGTAGCACTAGAAAAGGCACTGGACTAGCCATAAGCAAAAAAGGAATGGCAAAGAGGGAGAAAATATAATTACCTAAATAACTTACACTATAAGCCTGCAGCAATTCAAAATATGTGTTGGCTTAAAATTTTGTGCGTGATCATGAAGAGAGCACTGTTACTGAAATTCTTGAGGGGAGCAGAAATAGGGAAAGGAAAATCAGGCCAATTAATGTTTAGCAATCAATCCACTTTGGACTGTACTTTAATGGTTGAATTTAGACCATGATGAACAGGAACTGTCTCTGACGTAAACTCTCAATATTCTTTCTGGGTGCACCTGTATTTACTGATCCAGGAGCTCTCTGAATGGAAGGAAAAAGGGGAGGTCAGTTTGTTTATTTCTTTCTACACAGAGCCCAAGAGTTGTAAGAGAAGATTCCCTGCTTGTATGGAAATGTAGGTAAAAAAAAAAAAAAAAATCTTGGGAAAGCAAGCTCTATATTGTCTTGTGATTAAATATTAGGCGGGTTGATAAAAAACTATTCTGTTTCTGATTATTAAGCAGACCAGCTTTTAGCATCCAAGTACCAGTGAAAAGCCAGTCTTCCTTATTGGTCAGTATTTACAAATGCATATTATGGGACAGTAACCTCACTTTTCAGTGAACTTGTCCAGCTTGCACTGTAGACCCATGGTAGCTGCAAAAGCAAAGGGGAGGCACTACACTGGGAGGAGCAGGGGGAGAGATGGAGAGTAGAGAGCAGGACCCAGTGGTATGATGAGCAGGTCAGGACTCCCCCACAGTCATTACCCCCTAAAGTAACAAATGGCAAAATTACATTGCTCACTAGTCAACTGACAACTATCAACCCCCTAGTAAATGAAGTGAGAAAGAAAAAGGGAGAAAACTTGTGGCAGGGACTTAACTGCAGGCTCAAAATCAACTCGGAGGATGCCCCCTATGTGTTGTGCTGGTGACCATCAGGACCTTCCTCTGCAGACACTTTCCAACACAAAGAAACACAACAAATCTCCACATTCAGTTAGATACCAGGTAGCAAAGCCAATATGGATACATAGTAATTAGTTTGTGGGAATCTCCTCATCCCTGTCGAGGCTCTGCTATAGGGGTGGCTTCCTGCAGCAGGACAATAGTACACCAAATTTATCAAAGTTGCATGGCTACTTCATATGGTAGCCATGCAACTTCAACAGTGGGGTGGAGGGGAATGTCACTGTTGTGCTGCATTTCTCTTTTGATGACTAATGACAGCTCCCAGTGATTCTTATCAGTTCCTCCTCCCAATCTTTTTTTAAAAGCAATTAATAGTGTTAATTTCTCATTGTGTTCTGTGTAGTTGTAGGCTGGCTAATTTTAAGCTACCTGCTAACAGTAAATGAAACTCTACAGGGACTTTGTGATTTTTCTAGTGCTTCAGCAGTCATCTGACAACTTGTGAAGCAGGAGCTGGCTACTGCTGAGGCTGGGATTCCCACAGCAGCAGTGGGGGGGATTGGGAAATTCATAAACTGTAATGACCCAAGATCCAAGCTATCCCAGGCTGAGCAAGGCTAAACCCAGCCTTTCAAGCATATTTACATTGCATATAGGCACTTCACGGTGCTGACCCCTGAGGGCACAGCAATTTTCAGAACAACTCAGAGCAAAGGAGAACTCAAATCTGGTTTTAACAAAGTCAACAGGAAGCAGTTCAGTCCTCAAACCTGGGGATCATCTGGGCTTCACCTGCAGTGTAAACATGCCCTCCCTTGGCCAGAGAGGAGTCTGGAGAAAGCAGCTGAGTAACCTACTGGTGGGGGAGCTGAGCATGCCCTTAAACCATGCGATTTAATATGTCCTTGGATTTCTGATATGCTGAGCTTATTTTGGTTTCCAGTCAAGTCAGCAAGACCCCAGAGGATGCCCTGCATCCCTGGGTATGCAGTCTCAGTCAAGGTGCAAAAAGTAAAGATATAGGTACCTATAAACCCCTCCCCAGTGTCTCATACCCTCTACCTGTCCTGGTCTCAGACCTCAAGGAACTACCCTACTAGTACTCCACCAGTGAAACCTTTCAATCATTAATACCTTTTACCTAAGACTGCAAGGAGGAGAGTTCATAATAGACTGCTGTGGTTAAGGACAAATTCAGGAAGACCTAAAATTAGTGTATTCCAGACTCACAAGTAAACACCTGCCACTGCTACTATAATAGTGCTATCAGCAATCAGTTGGGTCACCAATAAATAGATAAAAATGGAGTATATGCACACAAATACAGTGTTTCCTGCATAATAAATAAGATCATTGCCAATATTGTGAAATGATGAAAGCAAGTCTGCAGCAAGAGTTATTCATACAATAATCACAGGAAAACAATGCAACAAACCTATATTTCTAACTTGAGCCTGGTCAGAATAGCGTGATGCCACTGAAAGAACATGCAGACAACATGGTTCTGCCCATTACCTGTAGATAAGAAAAAAAAAAAACAACAAAAACACCTCTTTGGCAGAGGGAATTTTTACAACTGCAGTAATCAGGTGCTTCTCACACATTTTTATTCCACTTTGCACCTTCTGTTGTAAATCAGATTTTAAAAGCAGATAGCAGCACTGTGATCATATGTCAAGAATGAGAGATGTTTGTTTAATGGGCCTTTAAATTGTTTGGTTTAGAAAATGCATCTACCACTGCCAACACAATAACTTCCCACCATATTTCCTTAACTTGCTATGGCTTCATGCAAAAAGAAAAAAAAAAAGGGGGGGGGGGGAAAGTATAACACTATAAA
>NDXB01020497.1:77288-97882 GCA_002631895.1 Agapornis roseicollis
AAAAAAAAGGGGGGGAAAGTCTAACACTATAAATAACAATAAAGCTCTACTTGTTTGCATTTTACTGAACCACTACCTCCTAGTTTCTTTGCAGTCAAGCTTGTGGTTGCAATCAGGTTTGGAATATGCCCTTTTCAACAATTCAAGAACAAGAAAAAACACTGATTGTACCACTCAGAGATTGAACAGATGCTCTATTTCACTTAGTGCGGCTTTGAGGTTAGAATGAAATGTAGGTGCTAAAGCTCTGAATCTAGAACATTGTTAGGAGACTTAAGTACGTGGGGTTTGTATTTCAGTGTCTTGGATTCTCTCAAGGCTCCTTTAAGAAACTCAGCTGGTTTTTAATAGTTATTTGAGATGTACTGCTTAAAGTACATCAATTTATCTTGCTCAACTATGTGATGCATATGTCTCAAACACTTTACAGATCTGATGAAACATAGTTTATTATGTATCTGTATCATTTTTAGAGGTCTTTTTTCCATGTTTCTACGTAGACTGATGCAAGTATCAGAGAGTCAAATTAACTTTTGTTTTCTTGTCAGGTCACAACTGAAATTGAAATGGTTTTCAGATTTTCAACAGTTTTGCACATTTTTTCCCTGTCAGGTCCATTTTTCAGGCCTCTAAAACACATGAAAGTTTTAAATATAATTTGTTCTTAACGGCAGAACAACTTTTTCTACTGTCTGTGGATGCATCTCTGCAAATTTGCTCCAGTAACAGCAATAACAGCAAGCCATTTCAGGTCACAAAAACACTCAGGATCTGACTAGAAAAGAAAAATAAATGTTGTTTCTAAGGACCTGTTGCACCTACTAGTTTTCCTATATAAAATTTCCGATATAAAATTATTGTGCTGATTAAGTTAATAAGCTAATTATGGAAAATTCCAGAAGTCCTTGGATAGCCAGAAATTCCCTAAAGCTAACAGCAGATGATGCTGTTCATACTTTGCTGTTATAAATTACAAAATATTTTAGAAAGTAACTGGGGCTTGAGTGATAATACACTGATTAAACCCAAATTGAACGGGGTTTCTCCCTCCTTGATCTGTAACTAAGGTTTCTGGTTTCAAAAGACTGAGAAGTTTGATGAACTAGTTAGTAAAATCAGTTACACTTTTCAGTTCTTTCCTTTCCAGGTAAGAAATTACAGACAGTCTACCTGAGCTTTCTCCACTTGTATCTCCTCAAAACACACAAATTAGAGAGAATTTGTATATCGCACAAGAGAAGAATTACTGAGAAGGGCTTCAAGCACAACAGGATTAGTAACAGTGTTTTAAAGAGTACTAAAATGAAACAGCAAGCTTTCAAGTAGTGGAAGAATGTATTTATACCAAAGAGTAACTGACAATAGGGATTAAATGAGAATGACCTCAGTCAAGCAGACTTTGCAAAGTACTGAAACTAAATTGTAGCTGATTATTTGTCCATATGAAATCAAAAGAAAAAAAAAAAAAACAACAAAACAAAACTGCTGCTATGTAAGGAATGAGAAGAAGAAGCTGAAATTAATTTAGATATTTTTCATAAGCTACACTTTGGCTTTCAATAAAAGTCATATTGCCAAACCTGGTGTCAAAGGCAGGATAGCTAACAAAAGTAAGCTTATATAGATCTGAAGTAGGAGAAAAAGGAGCTTGATGGATCTGTGTCAAAACACCAGCTAATGTCTTCCCAAGTTTCATGAAAAGAACAAGGGCATGAAATAGCAAGTTATTTCATGAGGGTTTAAAAAGTATTTACATTCAGGCAGCATGAGACATCATTAGAAACTCTGGTTTCATACCTGTATTCAAAGCACGGGGAAGAAGTGAGCAGCTCTTTCCCTTGCTAAATCATCTAACCTTAATAGTACATAAAGCTTCAGGAAAGAAATCTGAAGTAAAGAATTTTGACAAGAGAAATACAGGATAAGAAAACAGTGACACAAGTAGAGAGTAAGATAAAATGCAACACAGGTTTGCTAAAGGTAGCTGACAAACTTGACATCCTTCTTTGACACAATTTTCTAGACAAGGGCAATGTGGCAGATCTGAAATTATTTGGTATTGAGAGTGGATTTTGTGTTACACATAGCATTTCTAGTTAAAAGGGAGAAGACAGGTTAGGACTATATAGCTAGTAGTTATAGAAAGCAGCCAAAATACAAAAATCAGTGGTGCTGGCAAGGGTAACTGAAAACACTTTCTCAATAGATGACTGTGCAACAATCTTATTTTCATTCAATACCCTGACAAGCAATAAAGGGGACTGCTGAAATTTCCTGAGAACCAAATAATTCAGAAAATATTGTCAATATACAAAAGAATCAAAATACTAAACAGGAGGTGGGACTGCATCTGCATGTGTTTTCATTTGGAAGTTACTGCCCTCTTGAAGTGAACTTTGAAGAGGCAGTCCAGTTGATAATGGGTCTTTGTTTCATAGGACCAGTCTGGGTCTCCTGCCAGTTCTCCTCTGCCTTCATAACACAAAGGTTTAGGGCATGGGAGCCCTCAGCAGAAGCTGTTTCACTCAGTGAATCTGCTCCTGTTGCACAGTGCTACTTGCTAATGCAGACATAGCACTGGTATCCTTGAGGAATATACTCACAGAAAATGTATGTAATGTACACAATTCCAGGTCATACATCTAAGATTAAGAAAAAAACCTTCATATTTGGAAATGCCAAAGGGGAAAAGAGGTTACTGCTTCATCAGAAGATTAATTTTGAAACATAATGTAATACAGTAAATGTGCCTGTGAGGAGATGGAATGTCAGAGCAGACTACCAGAGAAAGCCCACACCTGCACCTTCACTTGCCTACATGTAACTCCTAAGTTTGGGCTATCACATCCTCTTTTCCAGGGCCTCTCTGTCCCTCTGCAGCTCTCAACCACCACTTCCAGGCAGGACTGAATGAGTAATTGTATCTCATCTGCTCAGCTCCCAGCAGGATGCACCTAGCAGCCCTAGTTTAACAGAGATTGCCATTTGCCCTCTTGAAAGAGAATGGAGAGGGGCACTGCCACTGCTCTGGCCTCCTGGGACAGATGCCAGCTGTGGAGGGAGGCTGAGCTTTTCCCATTGACCACCCAGGTGAGGAGCACAGCAGCTCTATTTTGTATGGAGCATCGAACAAATGTGTCTTGTGCATCACTTCACTGCTGATCAGCTTCCTGACTGCAGATGCCTGCTTGAACCACTGATGAGGAAGGGTTATTTTCCTTGAGCAGAAAGGTCCAGGACTGTCTCCACCCATCATAGAACAGGCACTTGTAAAATTTCCCGGTTCAGAGAGGTTCACACCTGCTGTCTTCCACCAAAGATCCAGTTTGGGTATCTGGGAATGGCTGATAGCCCATGCTAAATCTCAGTAATAGAGTCTGGGGTTAAAAAACTCTGCAACAAGTCTTCAGTAGCAAAACAAAAAACCCTAACACCAACAGAAAATATGACATAGATGTAACCAAAGCTGAAAAAACACTGCTATGCCCTTACCCCACCAGAGAGATGGGGAGAAGAAAGGCCTGCCTATATGAGAAATGGAAGGCAGTTAAATGTGGTGCACAATTAAAAGAGATCAGCACAGGCTGCCTACCCACCCACCCCTCCCCTGCCTTTATCTCCAAGCTAGTGGTCCTACTCCATTAACAGTAGTAGTAGAAATACTGTGTTTGTTTGAAGCCCCTGGAATCAGTCTGTAAGAGTATCCATTCAGAGCCAGTACTATGAACTATTCAAATTAAGCTGGTAGAGTTATTGTTTTCTAAGTATGATTGAAAGGTATTTAAGAAGGAATCATTTTGATTCCTTAGTCTTGGTTAAGAATTCAGCAGGTGGAAACCTCTTCAAAATCTGCCCTTAATTGTGGAATGTTAACCTATTTAAATTACATTATATTCAAAAGCTATAGTACTGGATGAGATGAAAAAATCCAGAGAGAGCTAGATCAATCAGAAGTTAAGAATTCAGATGACATTTTATAAATTAATGATTTAAGTTCCCATTTGTACAAATGCTGGGCTAAACAACAATTCTCAGAAACCTCTTAGTATAGAAGAAATCAAAGGGCCCAACAGCATATGTTAGTGTCAAAGTAGTTGAACAAGTGTATTTACTGAAGTTCCTTGGTTTGTGTAGGGGTATGTGTAGTATGTATCATAGATAAAGAATTATGTTTTATGGGCCAAATTCTGCTCTCAACTTCATCAGAAATTTTAAACTGGTATAATGGAAAATGAACATACTTCCTCCAAAATCTGTACAACTCTTTTGAAATGAAGCCAAAAAATAGGAACTAAAAATATTTACTATCTGAAAGGTACATATAGTCAACAAAAGAAAAACGATACAAAATAGCTACCTACTCATTGAAGTTGATTACCTTTTCCATATATGCAGAGCCATCCATCAAAGTTTTCTTCCGGTACTAAGCTTACTTGCATAAAATGGAGATGGTCCTTCTGTATTGCCCTAAAGAGACCTGGGTGGAAGAAAAAGCCTTTTTAAATAAATAAACAAATAAATCAGAGGGAAAAGGTGTTTTCAATTCTTGTGTCAGCACTGAAGGATCAGCTAGCTGAAGTGTCAACACAGGAGTGAGTGGGGAAGACGGAGGCTGAGTGGGAAGAAGGGACTTTTCAATCCACATTCACTACTAAAAGGTTGTGTTATGTACATGTGTACTCAACATCTAAAACAAAAGAATAGCTAAAGTTCTACAAACCAAATAAACTTTTCCTCTTACATTTCTTCCTACTTTAGTGTTAATTTAGTGCCAGATGAGAACTAAAGGCCTAGGCAGGAAATATCCTTAAACTTCCAAAGGTAGGGCCAGATGTGCTGAAAAAGTTTGTCCTTTGTTTTTCTGATAAAATGCCTCTATAATAACATTATGGGAGCATTTAGTTACTCCCTATGCTTGAAGTTTTGAAATCACAATGCTCTTAAAATGAAATACTGTTGTTTCAGTTATTTACCACAATAATTCAAACAGCTTTAAAAACACATGCTTCATTTTGAGTAATATTTTTAAAGCCACAGTCAAGGAAAAAAAGAAAAATTAAATATATCCCCATTTCCCAGAAAAAAATTAACAAAGCTGAAGGGTCCCTTTCTTCCCCTCCAGGCTTGCAACAAATCAGAGACATTGCCTGAGAAATTACTATGGATAACTAGGGAAATAACTAGGAAATTACTAAGATACTATTTTATTATGTCTAAAAGAATCCAGATTTAAACTGATGTAGAAAAAGAAATAATCTGTTGCTGCACCCTACAGTTTATCTCTCTGTTCACTATTTTGAATAAATTCGGGCAATCCCAGAGTGAACAAAAAGTGTGTTGCCACTTCTACAACAGCAGGCTTGAACATGCCAATAGGGAATTCTAGTAAAGCTGTGAGCCAATCCTTCTGTCTTATTATCCAAGGATAAAGAGACAGAGTAGAATGAATATGCTGGTTTTCTTCTACACTACTAGACACACACAGCATCTGGTGGAAAGGTACTTTTATGCTCTCTCTGTGGTTTAACCTACTGCTACTTGTAGTTCCCGTGAAATCAAATGATTGGTCCATCACGCTCACTTCCATAGGAACTGCTTACAGTGCAGTACACGAAGACTGATATCAGATTAATCATAGGAAATCTGGAGAAAAGAAACCCAGTAAAAGACATCTGATCAGTAGATCTGAATGGCCTATTATGGACTGCACACATTCCTACTTGGGGACACCAGCTGAAATCAAGCAAAAATACATGGAGTTTGTATCTCATAACATTTGCTCAGTACCTTGGAAAAAATACATGCCATAATCTCAGCACATCAGAAAGTATGTCCACACAAATACATATACACAACAATCATGTACTGGCAGGGAGAGGGTTTCTGCAGAGATAAAGAGATAAATAGAGACAGAGCAGTAAACAGTGTTGTCAACTCTTGAAGTAGACCATGTCTGGGATACATTAGAAGATAGTAAGGAAATGGATTTGAAGAAAAAAAAAGCTATCAGGTACAGGTAGACTCTAACTCCAAGGAGTGCTCATCTAATGGACAGCTATTCAATGTTTACCAAGTTCCCATGGGTAGTTTTACAGATGTTTGCTGAGCATGAGAAAACAGCAGGTTTGGGTCAGTAATGAGTTTTAGTATTGCTTTCCCATGTATGATAATGCAGCATCCCTACTTCTTATGGAGATGAGAACAACCAATCAAGAACAAGTTATTTAAGAGATACCAGTTGTTTCATATCTTACTGAGATGAAGGCAGTATTAGTTTATGGTCTGGGTATAATCTGGAATCTACCCCTAAAATTGCCCTGAGCAAAGTTAACCAGTTGTGTTTCAATGTAGTTGTGCTAGATTACAGCATGATTTTGTTTTATTCTGTAGACAGAAAGGACATTCAATTTGTATCATCTTCTGGAAGCTAGCTTCACACTGTAAACTGTTATTTTCTTATGCTTTGCAATAAAGAACCAAAACCAGAACCCAAAATCAAAAAGAATTCACCTCCTGACCACCACCCCCCCACCCCCCCCCCCCCCCCCCCCCCCCCGACCAAACCCCCCCCGCGCCCCCCCCACCCCCCCCCCCCCNCTCTAGTGCACAAAGAAGCAGAAAGCTATTGAAGGTTTTAAAGCCAAGGATTAGAAGAAGGTTCATGAGAACTTTGCAGAGAGGCAGGAAGTTTGTGGTGAAACACAGGAAGCCACCCCCAGCATTTATTATTCTAGCTTCATGTGAGGTTTGCTAGGAAAATTTCTATAGTCAAGCCTTATGAACTACATGAGATTTAGACTGGAACACCATTTTTATCCCTGCACCCAAATGCTCATACTCACAAAAATAGACAAAGCACTTTGGCCAGAACTTTTTAGCTCCACATGAAGGCACTAAATGAATTACAGTATACACTGTATTCAATAACAGTGAATACTTCAAAGCTTCCTAATAACTAGGGCATGAATGTAAAATGTGTTGCTCTGCACATCTAAGAGTTTCCCCCTTTCTCATCATGTTCTTTGAAAAGGTGGCTTTATTCAGATTTTTGTGACTGTTCTTGTTCTACAAAAGCACTTTTAGGATTTTATTGAGGTTTACATACACCAGTGTTCAAGACGAAAGGCTTTCATGTCAATTATTAATAACAAAATCTTTCATCTGTCTATTTAAAAAAATAAAAACATGATCCTTCTTTTCCTCAGTTTGATGTTTAATTTAGAATGAAAATCAAAACTCTTTAAAAAAGTTTTCCTCACTATCACAAGGGAAACGATGATGTTTTTAAGAATTCTCTCTATGAAGATAATGCCAGCTAAAAATAAAACAGAAAATAATAAAATAAAAAGCTTAATCCTTTTTGAAAAATGTTGAGCATACTTAATGATTTCAACAGGGGTGGAAAGGAAGTCAGGATCTCATGGAATCAGAACACAAAAATGCTGTTTCTACTAATGTACTTGGGGATAAACAGTTCTTTGGCTTAGAAAGCAACCCAACAGAGACTTCCAGAGCTGTAAAAAATTTAATTCTTTATACAAAGAAAACCCTGTTTGGTTTGATATCTATTCCTCCAACACACCTCAACAAGACCTCAGACCATCAATGTATTACCACTGAGCATGAGAGCTTGCCCTTTGATGACCTGGATGTCCTGGTGCCCTTGCTCATCTTGTAGTGTAATTGCTCACTTACAGACCTCTAGATATGCAATTGAAGTCACTGGTGCTCTGCAAGAGTAATTTTATAGACCTTCTTGTGCCATGGCTGCCCACATGCCATTTCAGGTCTCTCTTTAGGACCTTCTGTGAGATTACAGAGCCACTTAAAATTCTAATTTTAACATGCCATTTCATTCATTTTTATTTCTGGAGCACTAACTGCTACAGAAAAGTCCTCCTCCCCAAAATCAATGGTTGGGTAAGTGCCACTTCATACATACTCCCCTCCAAAATTTCTGATAGTTCTACCAAATTTCTTATTTGGAGTTTGAAATGAAAGGATTTCTTTTGAGACAGCAATACATGCAGTTCCTAGATTTTCTTTTACAAAGTTCTTGCCCTTCTAATTACATTTGTGTTTCAATTAAGATTTGGTATTTCTAACACATACTTCATAATTTAATTTTGAGTTACAGATGTACCTTTAAGTACTTTGATACATCTTCCACAAAATAGAAGTGCTAGAACAAGCTACATAACATAAAATCAGGTTCTCACACATTTTATCTTGCTGTGGTCTCTCTCAACATCTTTGGGAATCACACATATTAAAGTGTTTTGTTGCCACAATATATCCTGGCTTCAGTTTTCTTTCACTTCTTCTTGCCTTCAGGACCAGAGAGTCAGTGTATTTTTGAGAAGCAAAAGAAAACAAAAAAAAGAACAGCAATCCTGTGACCATTGATCTCAGATAGATGCAGAGTTCAGAGTGCAGGAGCTCTGTTCTTGGAACAGTGAAACTTGCCTATGCACACACATTTCTCAGATGAACCTCTATGACATGAGTGGTAGAAATCTATATGAAGTTCTCAGTGTCATCTTGATCGGTTGTGCTCCCATTAAGCTAAGGGGACATGGCTGTTAAAATCAGGGGTCTACCTGCAGAATTATTCCAAATGCCAATTGCAGCCATTTGTTGACACTTCTGTGAACTACGTTTAATTTACTTTGTTCTTAAAAACATCCGTTAGCCTAAATCTGTAAGAACAGGACTAGGTCTTCAGTTACAGAACAGTTTGCAGTACAAAGAATAGCAACATGCATCTTGGACCTCATCCTGATGAAGTGTCACTAGACTTATTTAAAAAGTAAAAGATGGCAAAAAATAAATGCCCCCAAATACAATTTTCCAGCAACTTTTCTCTCCCTCTTCCCAGTGTAGCTGCACTTCAGAGTGGTTCCACACTACTTTCTCAGTAGTCAATTTTATACTTTGATTGCCTTCAACTAGCAGTTCCTATTGCTAAATAGAAGCTGAATTGTTTCCATGGCCTTCTCAAAAAAAGTAGTTGACCTTTTAAAAAGTTTCAGAGTCATTCCAAAATGCTATTTAAAAACTCCATGAGAACAAGCATATATTGTGCATCTGACAGTGGAAATAGAAGAAAGCTACAAAAGCAGCAATAGCCAGTTTAGGTCAGATGACTAAGAGTAAAATATTTGAATTCCCATTTCAAATTCAATACTTCTTAATCATATAATCTCTGACACATTATAGCCACTCTTACCCCTCAGTTTTTCCCAATATATATTGAAGGGAGTAATACCCCCATTTCTGAAAAGGTTTGAAAGTTTTGTACAAAAAACACCAGGTAAGAATAAATAATCACAAATTTGGGTTACTAAAGAGCTTAAGGGGCTCTCTTTCTCACATGACTGATGGTTGCCTTGGGAGGAAAATTAAGTCTATGGGCAAGAGTCTGCTTTTTGTTCCTTTTTTTGCCTTTAATTACACACTCAACTGCTCCTTACTTTTCTTCTTCTGATTAAGCTATTGCTGATCTGGAAATCCTAACCAGATTCTAAAGTGAAATAAACCACTCACCTTTTCATTTGACAGTGTTGGAACTCTCTCATTGTATATGGAGGTATATTAATTCCCTACTCTTATTTTCCTTCCTTCTTTTTCTGCCACCCAAATGAAGAAGCTAATCCTGTTTTACTTTTCCTGAGTGATAGCAAAGGTATGATTCATCTGCTTTAATTTAGGCACCATCTGCCCAAGGTCTGAGGCATGTTCCTCAGTTCCCTTTACTATAAATACAGAGAAACCAGCCTCTCCAGAGAGCAATTTGTCTTATCTCAAGATGTGGGTGTCTAAAATAGGTCAGAAAAATCACACTCTGGAGATACCTATTGTATTTCCATGACTATTAAGGGAGCCTTAGAAGACTTGCTCAAACTTGGGCACATAACTTTAGACAACCCACCCAGAATATCCACAAGAGCTGTTAAAATGATCACATGGTAGTTGATTACCTCACTATAATTCTCACTGCAGGCTGATACAATCTAAATGGACCTAATAATACTTCCTGCATCTCACAGCATGGAGAAAACCTGGCACAGGTGGTCGTAGTTAGCAACTGTGAATTTGATGTCTGACATTAATCAGGAGATAATAGTTACATTGTAAGCTTCGAGAGCCATTAGATGAACTCGACTCAGTCATCATCAATCAAACATGCCTTACTTTTACAGCCTATACATCGGGCCACCATGCATGAAGAGGCGATGCTAAAATGTGCCACTGAGCATCTCATTTCCTGTAATGACAAGTTCCTTATTTCTAATAGTAGTAAATTAGTTACTATTGCTTCACAAACACCTTGCTTGTCCCAGACTAATCATTAGCCTTCCTGCAAGGTAGGAAGGTTCCCTATCAAAGGGAATCAATTTTAGATTTGAGGTCTCACTTAAAAAAGCAAAACCAAAAAAACCCCAAACACACAAAAAAGTAGAAGTTTAGGGTTTCTCACGATTGTTCAGAAGTTTGATTAGAGGTACTTTTGACAAAGTGGTAAAGATGTAAGATTTATTTGATCACATAACTCTGAAGCACAATACACAGATCTCCCCAGCATGTGGGTAATCATCACTGTAACCATCACTGAAACGCAACTGTCTCACAGGAGACTGTGGTACATGTTTCACAGCATACTGCAAAAGCACATAACAACTTAGGACAAGAATTAGGGAAACATATTGAGCTGCTCACACTCCTTCCCAAGAAACTTTGGTTTGTATGGTGTTAGCAGAGAGGCCTCAAGTGAGAAGATAAATTAACAAGGAAGCTGCCAACAGGTTTTTTTAAAAAAGAAAAAAAGTCAGCATTTCTGTATGAAAAAGCTTATTGGTACCTGCAGAAAGCTGTCTGAATTTGTTCTCCCCTTGAGTTTTCCTCTCCTGCAATCCTGCTGCCAATACAATCACTTCATATTTTGAATATTACAGTTGCTTCTTTTACTCTCTGACTAAATTCCAACTCTTTGGACTTCAAGCATTGAAGGTACTGAAGATAAACTCTATACTGCCCTAGAATGGGACTATAATCTCAGCAGCACTAACTTTCTTTACTCATAAAGCAGGCTTAAATTAATTCAATGTGGCACCATCATCTTCCCCCCAACAATTGTCCTGTTTTGAACTCATATTACATTTTGTTCATTATTTCCTTGTTCTTTAGTTTCAACTGTCAGTCTTAGCAGCTGTCCCTAACAACCTTATCCATAGCTTTTACCCCCTTTTCATCCCACACAAACATCACAGCTCCAAAACACAAAAGAAAGGTTTTTTTCTCTAACACTTTTCAAGAGGCCTTATACTTCTAAGTCACTCCAGTTCTTGAAAATGTGACTTTGTATCTTCTCCCATTTAGGAGAATACATTCCCCATTAGATATAAAAAGGTGAAGTATAAAAAAATTAAGAGTACTCACAAGAGTGAAAGAGCACAACTAGTACACCAGCTGCTAAAGAACCACTTAAGCTATAGCTGCCCACCTCTCCCAAATGTAAAGCATTAGCCTGAAAGGAGGGTGGAGAGAAGGAGGGTTTTTTTTCTCTTTAGCAAAGATGAATAGGAAACATGCAGACTTAAAGGAATGTGGGGTTTTTTTTAATGAACTATTACTTTTCTGTATTGAATGACAGAAACTGTTGAGCTCTTCCGCTGACAGTCTTTCTCTTTGTTTTATATAATTTCCCAAGTCAACAACACTTTGTGGTAACATACACAGCTGAGATCCTCTATAAAAACATGCATATTCAAATTCTTAATATTTTCATGGGAAATTAGTATTATTTTTTTAAGCCAATATTTTATTCAAAGAATCAGGAGCATGCAGGAAATTTGCACCCAAAGGCAGCATAGGATATTATTCATGTTTATAAGAAACAAAATAATTAATAGACTAACAGTCAATAAAGCTCAGAATTCACAAATTTAAATGGGCCTTTGTGTATAGATATTTGGTGAGCAGTTGTACAAATATTTCCCTTTCACACCCACTTCTTAATTTACTGTGCTTAAATCTAAGAGTACATCCTTGTCTAGGTTCAGCAATAATTTCCAATTTACATTTTAAATCAGTAAAATTGGACCAGAAAGATGATACCAAGGAATAAAATTACTTCGATAGATTTACCTCTCAGGCCAATAATGGAACTGGGAATAACACCAAGTCCTCCTGATCTGTGTTTAGTGTCCTTATCACAGACACAACTTTAATTTTAATCAAAGCTGTTGGAAAACAGAGAAGCACTTTGAGCAGAGAGAGTCTAAAATTTGTGTCTCATGTGAGACCAAAAATGCAGTCAGATTTATGGCTTCATATAGCCATCATATTTGTCTACAGAGGCTTATATGCTTGTTATATACGAATAATTATTGTGATTATTGGTAAATGATGATCTCTTTACCTGAATCTTAGGGAACCAAACTGAGCTGGGTGCAAAAGCACAAGGGCTACAGCCTGCATCAAAGGCATAGTCACCCTGACTAGCATAGTAAAAACTGTTTAGGTAACACCACAGAAGTACTCAAAAATCAACACTGCCCTGAATGTAAAATGAGACTAAAACCAATAGTTTGCCTGAACTTTGTTCGTAAATTCTGATTGCCAACAGCAGCAATGCTAGCTCTCACTGTTTTCTTTGGGACTGTTGTGATATTTGTTGTTCTTCTTAAAGTTCCAGCAGCTGTGGCAAAGGGATTAGGTGATGATCTTCACTTTCTTCTAAAATAAAAGTAACTTTCTCAAATTTAAGGAAATGTTTCTAAAACGTAGCCTGTGTATGGAAGGCTACACGTTAGTTCTTCCTGTGCTCCAGATTAGCCAGACACAAACCAGCTCTGAAGCAAGAGTGCTGTTTAGCCTGTTTTACTAATGCCTGCTAAGGTGTAATAGCTCAATCTGTCCCACTATTCAGATTTTTGCAGAGCCGCTTGCCTGTATCCTGCTGGCCTACAGCATAGGCAGACCAAATTCGTATCTACCCATTAGCACAAAAACATAGAGGAAGTGAAGAAAGAAGATCTCAAACCCATGTCTTCTCCAATATTTGCTCCATTCTCATTATTTTCTTGCCATGTGAGATGTGTGGGATGCAGGATGTTTCTGTAGTCTAAGAGGTTGTGAAAACACACCTGATACCGCATATGAGCAAACTTTCCAGTCCTTTCCTTTCCATGCACTGCTCATAGATTGCTGTAAAAGTAAAATGGAGGATACAGTTAAATTTTTCATCTTGCAATTTTGATGTGCTTGCACCTTTAGTGGGACTACAACACAGTCACTTTTCTAAACGTAAGCAACTGAGGTGAAGAAGATTTTGGCTATCTTTTATAAGGCCAAACAGATGCTGTTCACATAACACACAAGCAATATAAAGACAAAAGTAAACATCCTAAAAATATTCTTTGTGAGAAGTCACATGTACAAAATGTACTCTTATTGTCAATTTTGCAAGGACTGGCTTGAAAAAGAAAGGAGGAAAAAGAAATTAAGGTCTGCAGACAACCAATGGAAAGAGGAACGAAGAACATCTTCATATATTTTCTACTTTGCCTGGTGTTTTCCTGCAAGGACCCATCTGAATCTGAATAGTTATGTTTATTATGCTTCTAGAGTGAAGAAGTGTATTCAGCATATACAAATAAGCCTTACCCATTAAACACTTTTGTTTCTGTTATTGTTTGAATCTATTTAAAAAGTTTTAAAATATGAGAGAAATCAAGTTCAGGAGTCAAATTCTAAACATTTGTTTGATCTTGTGTTCTGTGACTTCTCTTGCTCCCACAAAAAAAACTATGACCCCAGTAAAATTAGGATAGATTTCTGTCTTTGTTAGCAGTTATGTATTGATTCCTATGTGAATTGTAACATGTATGTTAAATACGATCCACCCTGCAAAGCTTGCCTCAAAGGTATTCATGTTCAAGGTACTATTATCAGAACAGTCCAAATTCTCAAAGTTCAAGTTCTAATTTGCCTAGTGTTTGGAAGAACCGTATTATTTACCAATACCTGTAAATTAAATCCCATTTCTAATTTTCATATATAGCTTCATCCTGGCACATACAAATCTATCTTTCAAATACTTTCTGCATTTGACAATCCAAAGGAAATAAACCAGGCAGTGTACAGAGTAGAGTTTTACCTGCTGCTCTGAAGCCAGATGTGAATATAATGAACACTAGGAAAACATAATTCAAATTTTGCTGAATCACAAGACTAGAAATTAAACAAGAATCCCCACTCAGAGAGAACAAGCTTCCTTTTGGAACATGAAGGGAAGATGTATGAGGTAAGGAAAGTATATTTGGGTGTTGAATGCCTTGATTTTACTCTTTTATTTTTTCTATGAAATAATAAACTGTATGGCTTGAAATCTCAGCAAGCTAGGCTCACAAATATTACTGAAGTGTTACAGCTCCCCCTGCCAGGTTTAGGTTACAAACTGCATTTCACACACATACACACAAATGCACACTCTCAAGAAATAAATTAACATCTATGTTAGCACTTACTGTCACTGATTTACTCTTCAATAATTATTACAGCAAAAGAAAAGGATACATGCACTTGATAAACAATGTGTGTTAAAGTAATTTTAGGAAATTTACAAAGAAGTAGATGTTAGTATTAATTTGCATTCAATGTGCATAGGAGAAATACCAAATTATTCCAAGCAGAAAGGGAGAAATGAGCTAAGTACAAAAACTTATTTCTGCTTTAATTACTGTTTACTTTTCAACCTTCTATAAAATTTACCTATTTTTTTCTTAAACACTTTCATTTCATGAATGATAGCTGTAGTCTAAAACTGCTGTCTGGTGACAACCTAGAACCAAACCCTCTCTATGTTGCACCATGTTTGGTCCATTTTTGGCTTCAGTAAAGCTGGTAATAGAAGCCTTAGCTTTCAAAAACCTGTGCATGTGACTGATGCGAGGAAATCCTATAGGATGGTTTTGAAAGTCAAGCTATTCAACTAAAACTGTATGTGAAAGGGTAGAACTCAAATCTGTCATGAAGCCTCTAATCTTAAAACAAACACTTGGTAACTCTATGGACAAAAGGCAAACATGCAGGATATAGAAACCTAAGAAGATCTAATCTGTCTTTCCAAAAACACTCATTAACAAAATCTTGCAGGGAACAAATGAAAGTAAAACTACACATTTTATAGGTAGTTAAATTAAGAAAATCTATTCATTTTAAAGTATAGGGTACTCTAGTCTAATTTTATGTTATATCTTTGATACACAGCGGAGCTCCACAGCATAATCAGAACCACATGAAAGTGTATCTTCAGAGTAAGCTTCATTTAAATTTAAACAGTGATTATTTCAAGTAGTATAGCCTATATGGGACACAGTGATATACAGTAAGTAAAACACCAGACTGAAGTCAAAACCATGGCATATTTTTCCAACTGTGGGACTTTCATTCTGAATTACCTTACAACTTTCTGTTTTGGTTTCTTTTACAAAAGAGATATAAATACTAATGACTACATCCAAATCTTGAAAATATGTGTGAAAGTTTCCCATAATAATAATAGTATGTACTTATTAAAAAAAAAAAATTTTCACCATCCTCTGTTTCTCTTCTCATTGTGCCCTCACTAGTTTATGCATTAAATTAGATCCAGCCAAATGCTTGATAATCTTACAATTAATTTACAATGAGCCAGTCAGGCATTCTTCACTAGTAATACAAAATACCAGTGTATATGATAAATGATTTTTTTATTACTGGCTGTTTATACTATAGCCAGTTCAAAGTTTTCAGAAACTATAAATTAGGCCCCATGGAAATCATTGACTTGTTTAGGCATTAGAAAAACAGGTTCTTGAGTTTCTGCATTTTCAGCTCTTGCTAAGTTGTGGACAGGCTATGTGACAACAGACATTTTGTGAGCGATCCGGAGGCCTTAGTGTAAGGCAGCCTGCCTGAGAACAGTCATGGAGCTGAGATAAACTGAAGGCCGTGGATTAGGGAGTAAAAGAAACACCAGCTTTAAGAACTCAGAGGAAGGTGGAGGAGGGGGGGGAGCTGGGAAGTTCTGGGGCTCGAGTTCCCAGGACAGTGTTATCCAATCCTAGCATTGTTAAAGGTTAAGGTGCCCAATCAACAATTGCCAAATCAATGTAGCTGTGCTAAGAATCTCTATATAAGGTTAACACTTTGTCTAATAAATTGGCATTCGCTTGATTACATTGATCGTCTCAGCGTTGTCCATGACTCCCACGTCAACACTGAGTCACTTATTTGAGATACTTTTAATAATCATGACAAGAGATAAGATTTCCCAGTGAGTTCACCATATCATGANTACATTGATCGTCTCAGCGTTGTCCATGACTCCCACGTCAACACTGAGTCACTTATTTGAGATACTTTTAATAATCATGACAAGAGATAAGATTTCCCAGTGAGTTCACCATATCATGAAATTCAAAGTGTTATTCTGGAAGCAGTTGGACCCTTTGGTAAGGATGAAAGGGGAGGTGTAACGTGGCAGTTGCACTATTGAGTAGCTGTGGCAATAGAAAAGGTGCTTGCTGGGAAAGAAACAAAATCCCTCCAGGACACAAGTCATAAGTTTAAGAGAAAAGCCACTGGAAGAGCAAAGTAAAGCTGGAGGTGGAGTCTCTTTTATTATCTCTGTAAAATATGTTAGAACAGTAAAGTGTTTATTTGAAACTAAAAGACCACTTTGATCTCACTGTGTGATGGAGGTGACAACAGCAGTAAACAGTTGCAGAGAGTCTATCTGTCATGATTTTAGATGCTGAGCTTTAAGAATACACAGGAGTAGCTAAAATTGAAATGAAGATAAATGTGGTTATTTCCTCATGGTTATTCGATTTCACTGTCATTAGCATGGGAATTCTTATCCATGGACAGAACCATATTCAAAAAATGTTATTCCACAGGCACATATTTTTCAAGGCTGTCCATTGCTAAAGAGTGAATACAAGGCCATACTTTAAAATTTTTGTCCATTGCTTCACTGTTATTTCTTTCACCACTTTAAAGGAGAAAAATAAGGAACAAATTCCTTTTATTTAATACTTTGATATTAAACCATTAAACACTTCTTCTGAGGCAGTGATCAACTGCAGGCTCATATCTTGTGCTGCTGACAACTGTAATAGTACGAGTATGGATCCCAGAAAAAGCTGCAGTAAATTGAAGTTAAGGAATTTTGGCAGCTTTAAGTCTCATGTCCTTTATAAGTGAAAAGTTTTTCTGATGCCCGTTTCTATGAAAACCAAAGGCAAAGCTCCTCTTTGACAGTGATTTTTAAATAGTGGCATGTTTAGTCCATTTGACCAGAAGTCTGAGAAGTAAATCCTAACTCTGAGTGCCATCAAATAAATAAAGGAAACTGAATTCCAGGAAATATTGGAAATAAAATTTGACAGCTAAAATTTCTGGCTCCACAGCTCATTAGTAATTTCTGAACATCTTACTTTTTCCTTCTAGTGGCTGCTTTCAGGGATCTATCTAGTAAGGTAAAAAACACACAAAAAGCGAATGAAATTACCAAACTAAGCAGGCATCAAAGAGAAGTCTTGTCTATTAGATGTTTTGTGTTTCATAATACCATTATGAAGACAGAATAAAACTGCATGGTGATTTTGGGAGAGGACAAGTAACCAAGAATAAAGAAAACCATCTAAGTTTGGATAGGAGGTAAACAAAATGCATAGCAATTTGTGTGTTATAAAGATCTGCTTTCATAATAAAAAAATTTTAAGTCTCTTTTGTGTGATTAAGGTACATAAGTCTTAAAATACAGAAAGGTGAAGCAGTCAACAAGTGAACAGAAAGAATGAGTACAGAGGCAGAGGATGTAGCACCACTGTCCATGTCTAGAATAGATTGTGATATGGTTTGATTTGAGTTTATATCTGTTATTGAGCACATGGATAATTAGCCTGTCCATTTGACAGCCTACATGATCCACCAGTACATCTGGGGAAAAAAATCGAAGCAAAGAATTCACAGATTTGTGCACACAACTGTGAATCTATTGTATGGCAGTTTTCAGTTTAACTACAAATTCTACTTGTATGCAAAAATGTCATTTACATTTTTGCAGAACTTCTAAATTAACTTTCATTATTTATTAATTTAATCTGATGATGTCTTATAATTAGAACTGCTGAGAGACTGACTACAGTATGGTACTTCCCTATAATTAGAACTACATTGTTCATGATTGTAGACATTTTTAATATACTCACTCACACCTCTTGTTGCTTGAGCAATGAAAAGGACAAAAAGAAATAAAGACACTGAAAACGTAATCCACACATGCAACTACACAGAGCTGTAATTTTTTTCCCTCTAAAATCTGAAAGGAATGGCAAATTCCATTTGAGGGAAAGAGGAGAGATAAGGGCAGAAGAAGAAAAGAATAATGATCTTTGAGTTGAGAGATGGTATCTGAACCTAGGAAATGTGTTCAGTAACATAAAACCAGCACATGAAGAGATGCATTTTCATACACAAATGTTTCTATTTGTGTTCTGTACAATGTTACTGTTTGTTTGCTGGCTCCTGACCTGTCACCGGTCCTTTAGCATATTGAGCACGAAGGTCCTTTTTAAACTGTGCAAGGCATTTGCCGCAGATGCGCAATTATTCATTTAGTCACACAGCCAGTTTCCATTGCTCCTCTTACAAATGATAACTGGTAACATCTGTAGCCAATTTACTTGCAAATATCAATCAGTATCTTCAAAAAACCCTTCCTCTTTGGTTTTTATACCTCTTGGCCATACCTGATTTTTAAAGAGGAATACTGCTACTTTTCTCTTGACTTAGAGTTCAAAAAAAAAAAATTTCACAAGTTTCCATTGAAATGTTTTTGCCTGTCACAATAGACATTAAAAGAATTCTTAAAAAAAAATCTTATCTGGAAAAGGAAGCAATTATGTTTGTTACTGGCTTGAAGCTTTCCCATAGGTATCTCAAGGGGTAAATCACTAATATACTTAAGTATATCATTTAACTTGATTATGTATAAGGGAACTTAGACTGTAAACTGTACAAAACAAGCTGTGCATCAGAACATCACTGCGTGATTATGAACATTGTGACTTTGTGCCTCCAAGAGGTAATAATGGTTACAAATATAGGCCAAGAATAGTTTCTTTTAAGTGATTTAGATGGAAAAAAGTTTTTTCTGACATGGAAAGAAACAGCAGTAAAGTGTTTGGTAACCCAGACAGTGTTAAATTATACATACATGCTCCTTGGAGGTCTGGTTACATAGCTGTGCATTTCAATATACAAATAATGACAAATGATAGCTACATACTGTAATAATCATTGCTTTTTATTTATAGTAGTATGAACTACCTCCATTTTTATATTGGAGTAACAAAGGCATAGAGCTGGTCACTGACTTTCTCCAACAGCTCTTTTAGCCACAGAATTGCAGAATGAGAAACGATTCCATTCCATTTTAAAAGAAAGAGAAATCACGGAGTAAAGAAATCATCAAGCGATATATCTAACTTGATTCTCTTTTATTACAGATCTGACATATTGCTTTGTGCACCAGAGTTTTTAATGAGCCCAGCAAAGACAAAAGAAAGATGTTCTGTTCTCACTGACCTCCCTGGGTACGACAAATCCCTGAGGTGTGAGGCAGGGAAAGCAACTGAAGTTTTTCAAGAAAGCTAACATGCTGGGATGGCAAAGCAGCAAAACCTTCCACTTTCCAAATGGAGCATTGTTAATATTCTGGATTTGTGGCACTGTGCTATTTTGAAACAAATAAAACAAAGTAATAAAAAATTAAGTTAATTTGCCATATGGCTGTTTATTTCTCTGTGCTACAGCTCAGAGACAAGTAATATATGGTTTCTTAATATGGCACATCCACACACACTGCCCAGGTGCATACAATATAGCACACCTAGATTAACACAAGCCAAAGTCCTTTTAATTGCATTGAACATGTGGCATTGTGGCTTAGGGGATTTTCTTATATAGTTTAAGCATAAGATACCTTTGACAGCCAAGAGAGGAAAATATGCATTAAGGACTGATGGAAAGAGTAAAGGGAGAAGAAGCAGGTGGATGGAAAGGCACAAAAGATAATGCATTTGTTTGGTTGTTCAACATTTTTTATCATAAATTAGTGTCCAGGAACACAGCATTCTGACAACCCAGATGAACATATCTGTCTAAAAGTAAAGTGAAACATGACCAACAGCATCCCTGGCTCATCATCATCATCATTTGACTGAATGCAAACTGCTGGTACCCAGCAAAGAATGACCACAGAATGGTAATACTTCCATTACACCTCAGACACTTACAGTTGTGTTTAAGAGAGGAGTGAGGGGTGACATGTGCACTCTCCTGGCTACTCCAAGTTTGTAGTGCAAGGAAATGTTTGTGTTACAGGCATTTCATGGCATTTGAAGGTCACAAATATAAAGAGCGCTACCAAGCTATTGTTAAATTGATCTCCAGAACTTTCCTATTGAGCATGAAGCAAACACAGACCACTGGTCTTTTTGTCTTCTCTTACCACAGTGGGTGTACCATGATCTTAAAAA
>NDXB01020498.1:0-24880 GCA_002631895.1 Agapornis roseicollis
CTCCAGAGCAGAGCTGCTCCAGCCCTCGCAGCAGCTCCATGGCCTCCTCTCCCCTCGCTCCAAGAGCTCCAAGTCCCTCTTGTGCTGCTGCCCCAGAGCTGGATCAGGGCTGCAGGGGGGTCTCCCCATTCACACAGCAGAGGGGCAGGATCCCCTCCCTGANAAGAGCTCCAAGTCCCTCTTGTGCTGCTGCCCCAGAGCTGGATCAGGGCTGCAGGGGGGTCTCCCCATTCACACAGCAGAGGGGCAGGATCCCCTCCCTGAGCTGCTGCTCAGGCTCTGGGGGTGCAGCCCAGCACACAGGGGGGTTCTGGGCTGCAGGAACACCCTTGTTTCTGAGTTCGATTACTAAGAGCCAACGTGGAGTTAGATGGACCGGGGCAGGTAACAGGAGTGTTTCACAGGCCTTCGAAACTTGATTACATTTGTATTTTAGGTAGGAGTTTTCATTTGGGTTGGATTTATTCTCTTGCTCGTAACCAAAGCTACAGACACAATTGTCAAAGTGGATAAAAAGGGCAAACTTTCACATTTCACAAACATCCCCAGTACAGATCTAACTGTTATCAGAGGACCTAGACATGGTAACATTTAAGATAAAGAGCACTGTGCTAAATGACCCCACTATCAGGAGTAGCTCATCCATCAAGCATCCTTTGTTGGGAATACAGCGGTAGGAAGTTTTCAACAAGCAAACGATGATGAACACAAACGAAAAGTGAACTGTTAGCAGCAGCCAGTGTGTGGAATAAAGACAAAACAATCAGAGAAGAAGAAACACAATCTTTTTAGCAGTTACCTGATCTTAATGCTTACTCTGTTTTCTCAAAGGACACTAGGAGCATGCTAAGTCTTGGGGGAAAAAAAACCCTTATTTTTCTACTATATTACAGCTTTTTATCTGCATATACTGTACAGGCACAATTCTAAGAAACAGTATTTGAAGTACTCAGAAGAAGGATTTGATTTATATCAAGCTGCTATTGAATAGACTTTAAACCCAAGATGAACTATCATCCTCCACCTCCCTATTTGAGCAGGGCTCAGCAGCGCTTCAGCCTTTGCAGTGCAATCAACGTTCAAGGCTTTGCCAACAGACTGGCTGCAGTGACGCCAAGGCCAAGAAAAGCAAGTTCCCCCAGTTCAAAGCTGGAATCACTGATGGAGTCTCATAATGAACAGTGAGAAACAGTGTCAGCAGGCTACGTTCTTGCTAAATATATCTGAACTGCTGCAGATCGCGCGGGAAGCTTTGCCAACTGTCACCAAGCTGTCCAAATCACATACCTGCAAGGAAGAGGCTTTCTGCTACATCAGGCTTTGACAGAGGATGTTATTTAGGTACTGAATTAACCAGTTTTCACTTTACACAATCAGAATAATCCTTTAATAACTGCATTTTGACTGTCAGTACTACTAGACTCCAAAGAGACAGAGCAATGAAACAGGTAAAAATGAGACACAATCAGCTTTACAGTGCCACAGCTCTCACTGCTGTTCGTTTGCCACAAGCTTAATCCCCAGATTTCTAATTGACACCTACTTCTGAGCCCCGGTGTTCACACACAAAGATACTTATCTCTTATCCTCACTAGGGGAAAGTGAATTTGATGGCCAATGTTAGTGAAAAGACTTGTCTGAAGAGAGATGGGTGTTTTAGTCTTGAACTGTTGAGGCTCCCAGCTCCCCAGGTTCTAGAACTAAGACATAAAGCTGCCGTCCAGGCTTAGGAAAGCTCCTGTTCTTATATGCATGGAACTGATGAAGAGTTGACCTGTATTCAAGTGTGAACTGTTTCAGGATCTGGAGGAAGCCATCTTTTAAATGAGGAGCTCCCAGGCACGTATCTGCCCATCCTCACTCTGTGCCTCCTCCATCACTGCTGGCTTCTTCACTTCCAGATCCAGGAACTGTCCTCAGATCAGATCTTGATAAAAGCAAGATGATCTACACTGGTTGTCTTTCTTAACGGCTTCATTTTGAGCTTTGAAAATACAGAGGGATTTTGAAGATAGATGAGGTTTGGTATGTCGAGCAGTCCAATGCAGGGTTTGCTGTCTGCAGTCAACACTAGGTTACTCTTCCCTGTCACTGACCCTTTTGTCCCTGTTACAAGCAGTTAGAAAAGCAGCAGTTTAACAGAATCCTTAAGTGAAATGGGACAATTCTGAGCTTCTTGTGATTAGTTTTGCATCTCATGGAACAGCAGGAAGGAATCAGCTGTGTTACAGGTCAACCAAGAAGAAAAACTACCATGCCAAAGGAGGCTGGAAATCACTCCAAACATGCCCAGCTGTGCTTAACCCTCTTTTACTGCTCAGACGATGCTGAAGGATGCTTTCACCACATCAGTTGCTGCATGAACCAACCAGAAGAGGACACACAGCGCTGTACTGGGTGTACTACAGCTTTTGCCTTTTAGTTCCAGTCTCTTGAGAAGAGATGACAGAAGCTGAGCGTGACCTAATAACTCATCAGCACCAGAGCCTAGGCTGTAGGGATTAGCAGAGATATTTTGATGTTAACATGGCAATTTACACTCTGCAGCCGTTCAGACTGACATGACTTACATCATACCCTTGGTAAATGCAGAGAGATTTGTTTACTTCATTGTCAGCCATACAAGCTCAGAAAGAACTCCGAGGGATGGGACCTTTCTGGGCATCCATGTAAAAGGCTCTAGCAACTGCTGAACTGAGGCTCTACACATTCTCCTAGAGTAAAATCTACCATTGCTTAAGGAAATAAGAGAACAAAAAGCACTGAAACCTGCAAAGAGCTATTCAAGCTGCAATACAAAGACAGCTCAGCACTTCCATGGTCATCCCTGATGTTTTTTCCTCTCCATACATTTCCTCATCCCTCTTGCAAGTACCACACAATCGGCCATATCAGTGGCCAGCAACTCATACACCATGCTCCTACTGCCATGCTACTGTGCACTATTTACAATGTTAAACAAGTTCTTTGGTTGGCATGTTGTATGGCTGATGCAGCTGTTACTCTAAGGTGGTAGAGGCTTATTGATGTAGAGGACAGATTGAGCTCTGAGGCAGAAGCTGTTCCCTGTGAGGGTGCTGAGGCGCTGGCAGAGGGTGATGGCCCAGAGAAGCTGTGGCTGCTCCATCCCTGGCAGTGCTCAAGGCCAGGTTGGACACAGGGGCTTGGAGCAAGCTGCTCCAGTGGAAGGGGTCCCTGCCCGTGGCAGGGGTTGGAGCTGGATGAGCTTTAAGGTCCCTTCCAATACAAACCAGGCTGGGATTCTGCAATCCTATGTGTCTGGTTTTGTGGTGACAACATCCTGCAGTGAGGAAGCTGGGCTTGGGCTGGGTGACCATGTTAAGCATCTACTGTGATTCTGCTTGATCTGTATTTTACTGTTATCCATCCCTTGACAAGCCTATGTTTCAATCCCTGCTATTCTATGATTCTATGGGATTTGCTGTCCTGGGGAATGTAGCTCTCTGTACCAAGCCATAGGATTCTATGCAATGCATAATTCTATTTGAGCTTGCACTGAAATCTTTCTATCTCTTGGAAATGATCAAAAACCAACACAGACTTCTCATTTCTCCCGTCTTCCCTCCTTTATAGGAACAATGCCTGTGAGCAGCCTTCTTAATTTGAAAGTCCAAGTCAAGCAAAATCCAAGGCGTTGTATTGTAATACAGCTATTACCCACAGACACCCTATTAGTTTATACCTATGAAACACTCTTTGCTCTGATCGGCTGAGAGGGTTTCATCTGCATTAGAACTGTGCTGCTATGAAGCTCAGTGCTGTGGCTGATGAAGGTCTATTACCACAGAGCAAGAGCTGGGTAATCTCTCTGTAGCTCAGAATCCATTCAGCTCTAGGCAGGAGCACCAGGGAGGTGAAGAGCTGCATGCAGGGAGCTCTGTATGCTGACTACACCACTGAACAGGACACACTGCCCCAGCCAGTCCCCAAAATCACATGCAGAAAGAACTCATTATACAATGAGATGGGTTTGGAGGTGGAAGAGGAAGGCTGACATGCTCTCAAGCCGCAGGTGAACGATGGGTGCAGGAGACATGATGATGAGCTGTGGGTTCAGGAGTCTCAGGGCATCCAAGTAATGATGCTCTGAGGTCAGGAGTAAATCACAGCAAAGAGATTTGGAGTGCAAGGGGTAAAGAGACAGACCTCATCCGAGCGCAACCACCGGAGTGTGCTCCCTGATAACTGCTGCCAGCGTCTGGCCTCAGAACTACACACCAGGAATACAGATGCTATTCATCCAGAGCAAATAACTTCCCTGAATTACCCGTAATACAAAGCGTTGACATCTTAATTCTCCTCCTGACTTCCCTGATGAGACAACAGAGGCACAAACATCCAAGAGAGATGCTAGACCCTGTACGCACCTAATTCTTGCGAGGCTTTGTGATTTCCCTTGAACTACATTTTAATTCTCTCCATTCTCAGTGGGGTTTTTTTGCTCAACCACTAGACGCCCCTGTTAAAATATGGGGGTTATTGTGGGCTTTTTTAAACACTTCACTCCCCGACTAACCCGAGTCTAATATAAAACATATTTATGGGGTGAAAGCGCTTCAATTGGTATCTTGGGAGCCATGGCATCCACCCACAGTGCAAATACCTCAAAAAGAGAATTAGTCATCTGCTTCCAACTGTCAGGATTCAGTAAGAGACAACAAAGTACTGTCTTGGAAACAGGCTGAAAAATCTCTGCACTGAGCTCCTGTACATTTCAAAGTGTTTTCAGAAACCCAGTGAATAATATCAACCCTGGAGTAACGAGACAAATAAGGGGGGAATAAAAGTGGCAAAAAGATTCTGGTATTATTTTAGAGCATCAGAAAATTTCTGCTTTCATCGTCTGCCATCAGTTAAAAAAGGCTTTCGAAAAGGAGGCGGCGGATTTGTGCAGCGTTTCTTTTGCCTTATTTTGGTGTGTGTTTAAACACAGAATCCCAGCCTGGTTGGGTTGGAAGGGACCTTAAAGCTCCCCCAGCTCCAACCCCTGCCACGGGCAGGGACCCCTTCCACTGCAGCAGCTTGCTCCAAGCCCCTGTGTCCAACCTGGCCTTGAGCACTGCCAGGGATGGGGCAGCCACAGCTTCTCTGGGCACCCTGTGCCAGCGCCTCAGCATTCTCACAGGGAACAGCTTCTGCCTCAGAGCTCAGCTCAGTCTCCCCTGTTCTCCCAGGTTCAAGCCATTCCCCTTGGCCTAGCCCTACAGGCCCTTGCAATAACAGCAAATCCTAACTACAGGTCTGCCAGACTTTGCTAGGAAACCTGGGCAACAGCTTCCAACTGTGTGGAGCCAGAGGTATGAGAGCTCCAAGCCCACCTCGGGTCTCTGCAGGAACTACAGAGCAGTATCAAGGAGGCAGCTTCTACTCTCAATTATAACACAACCAATCTAGTGCACATATAAATCAGCTCAACCCACCTGATGCAGGGCACACTGAAGCACCTATTTCTGTAGCTGCTCTGAGCAATGTAAGGCTTTCCACACCGCTGGTGGAGTTAACCCATGCTTTGTCACATAAAGGGGAGCAGATCCTCTCAAACACAAGTCTGTGTTCAAAAACCATGTAGATGAGGCCCTTAATGACATGGGTTAGCGATGGCCTTGGCAATGCTGGGGTAAAGATTGGACATGGTGATCTGAAAGGGCTTTTTCAACTTAGTTGATTCTCTGATTCTGTGTTTAGCTGGAGATACACCAAAGATGCTCCCAGGGCTGGTACTGGGGAAGCACATGAGCAGTGCTAGCAAACAACAGAAGAAAGAAAACATCTCCAGGTGAAAGGCAAGGAGAAAACAAAAGGCAGAGAAACAAACAGCAAACCCCAACACACCTGTGAAGAGGATGGAACAATTCAGTGTTCGCATCAGCTGTAGACATCAAACAAAAAAGCCTCAAGATGATTGCTCAAAGCACAATACTGCTGACTGTTGAGCTTTATCAGGCTGTACTGCTGTCATCTACAGATCAAAACTGCTAACTGGTAACTATGAATGTAATGAAAACCCAGGAGCAAGAGGGCTAAAGCTGTGCTCAACTGGGCAAGTGATTTTGCAGAAGACCTTTGTGTGAGCCAAAGGCTGAATTGAGATGTATATACCTGCACGTACCTACTGGTTTGATGGTAGAATGGAAGTTCTTAAGGGAACAGATACACATCTACATCTAAGAGGCAGCTATTCATCCAACAGGAACATGACTTTGCTGATACAAATGTGTAAGACTAAACCTATTTGGCTAAGCTGATTTTAACCTGCAAAACGTATGTAAGTGATATCCCTGCAGTTTACACAGATAAAACATGACTTATTCAAGCCAGAATGATAGCTAAAACACACATGACATAGTGCAGTCATCTTATTCTTCCAAAAGACAAATTATGTTAATAATATGGGCAATTTTCTCTTGAAACATAGTCATTAGTAATACTTTAGTGTAGGAAACAACAGGGTTTAGAAGTTTCCACCAGACTCTCTATGCTAGAGCCATTACTCTGTACAGAGAGATAACATGAGTGTGTTTAGCTATACTGTAGATAGGCCCAGCAGGACCAGGCCATGCACAGGAATACAATACCCATCTATACAAAGACTTCAGGAGAACCACAGCCTACACTTCCTCAGCTATTCAGCATGGCCAGAACTGTCACTTCAAAACCACTTCAAAGGCCCACTGCCTGCTTAAGATAACTTGTTTCACTGTATTTTAACACAAACACCAATGAAAAGAAGACTCTTGAAATCTGTTTATCCTCTTGGTGGTGGTAATACATCAATGAACGTCAATATCCTCTAAAGAGCAGACCCATCAGCGCGTAAAGGCTTTCTGAAGCAAAGCCACTTGTGTAAAACCATGCCATTAAGTCACTCAATTAGTATGAAGTACTCCCTACATCCCAGCAGATAGGGGAAGACATCCAAATGAAACAGATCTATCCCTCCAAATTGCTTTGTAATCCCTGGCAGTGCTCAAGGCCAGGTTGGACACAGGGGCTTGGAGCAAGCTGCACTAGTGGAAGGTGTCCCTGCTCATGGCAGGGGTTGGAAGTGGATGAGCTTTAAGGTCCCTTCCAACACAAACTAGTCCAGGGTTCTATGTTCAGGATACTTGAGTTAGCACCAATTCTCTAGCCACCAATTGAAAACTAGGGAAAAAGCAGCATATCCAAGATCTAAGCTTCCCCCCTCTCAGCAAAATGGGGTCTCCAATTTGTACAAGCCAAAAAAACCCTACTCAAATGCCAGGATTTGGATGTTCCAGTTGGTATTTTCAAGAAGAGCCTCAAGCAGGTTCAGGAATTCTGCATTTCACAGGGATTCTGAGGGTGTCATTCCCTCAGGCTGCCTGAAAATTGCAGCCTAGTATTAGTTATGGCCAGTCCGTGTCAGCAAAACAGTAGCTCTTCATTATAATGTTTTAATACTCAGAGAGTGTTAATTGAGGTTAAGCTCAGGGTGAAATGAAAGCCTCCCACAAATAATATGTAATGGAGATCACAAGCAGGTGTGGAAAACTGAGTATGGAGGTGAGGTATCATTGCCAAGGAGACGCAGCCAGGTGGATGCAGCCACAGCAACACAACTAACCCAAATGCAGCCCTTCTCCAGCACCTGACCACACAGCATCACATCACACATGAGGTTAACCGTGCCCATCTCTGTGCACCTATGTGAAAATGAAGATATAAGATGTAAGGTATCAAAGAATGAAGCTATTGGAGTAATGACTGCTTTTAGTGTACATCAAAACATATTAAGTAGTATAAAATACAGTAATATTATGAATACCAGGGATGCTCATTAAACAGATACATTGAGTTCCTTCCTTGCAGATCAGCATGCATGCCGTCAAACTAGGAATGAATAGTGCTGTGTTGACTTTGCTATACCGATAGGATTACCCCCCCATACATGTGTGTGAGTGTATATATATATATACACACACACATATATATATCACACTCAACCCTATCTTCTTCATCGCTTTGGGGGTAACAAAAACAAATCATAAGGTAGTACAGGTTCTACCCAGAAAGCAGCCTACTTAAACCGAAAGATTTCCTTCAGCATCCATGAGAGAAATATTTTTCCAAGTAGGAACTAAAACACCTTTTGTATTAAGATCACCATGAAAAGAATGAGGAATTGCTGGTTAGTGGGGGAAGAGGTTAGACTTGGTTGGGTCTTCAAAGAATCCCATACTGCTTTTGGTCGAAGGGACCTTAAAGCTCATCCAGTTCCAATCCCCTGCCATGTGCAGGGACACCTTCCACTGCCTTCAAACTGCTCCTCACATGTTCATACCAGTAGATGTACACTGTACGAGACAGGACTTTGCACTCTCCCCTTTCAAGCTCAAGGCATCGTTCCTGTTCCTGGCACACCACTGCTTGTCTTTCAGTTTTACAGACAAAAGGGCAAAAAGGTCTCACCTGAGTACCCAAAACCTAACTACATCCCTATTTCACTTCAAAGGTGATGGGTTTTAGCCTGCCTTGGGAGCAATGAGGCACTATGGACACATCCATGCACCAAAGCAGCAGAGCAAAGGTGCACTGACAAAGACGCCATATGGGGCAGCACAACCTTATGGTGATCAGGTTCAACCTTTGCAAAGAGCAGAAGATAAAAAGCAAATTATAACATGCAATACTACTGAAACTGATGAGGCATTCCCGAAATTAGGATATGAAGATTGGTAAAATGAGCTGCAAATCTTAATGCTGAGGTGATTGTTATGTGAAATACATTGCCCACGGGATTCACAGCTTGGGGGGGAACTGCTGGCTTCCAGGCACCTCAGTACTAAGTGAAATACTCCAGTTTGGATCTAAACCAGCTCAAAATGAACTTTAATTTCTCTAAAAAGAAAACAAATCTGTAGGAGTCTTTGGTGAAAAACATCACGATTTACAGGTTTTCATCGTACTGAAAGTAACAACTGGATTAGCAATGAAGAATAAAGTTACTGGCCTAACCTGAGCTCTTTGGCACTGGAATACCCTTAAAACCATTTGAAAGGCAAAGGAGAAAAGTAGCTTATTCGAAATACCCCCCCTCACAAGGAAAGACTAACCACCCAGAGCTCTGCTCTCCTGAACCTGGTACCCAGAGCGCGCTCACAAACTGTTTGTGGCAGCTAACACTGGTTGGAAGCTCTGTGTTTCAGTAAGCCTGTGCTGCAAATCAACCTCATTGCCTAAAGATGTACATGCAAACATTATGCCAATAGTGAAATCCTTGTTGGCATGAAGGAGATGAATTCTATGCATGTGCTTATGCAGATGTGAAAACAAGCAAGTGAGAGTCCAAAGCCCTGGGGTGTCAACAACAGAAATCTTTCCTGAAGAGTTTAATTTGTATAGGAATAATTGAATTTATACTGATCTAACACTCACATACGCAGCCCTGGCTAAGAGCTATCAAAGCGCCGCATGGAAACCAAACACTGTGACACCATGCAGCGTTCTTGGGCCTTACAAAGAGGTCTGACTGCAAGGATGGTTCAGAGAAGGCAGCACTGCTAAATCTGTGGCTTGAAAAGAAAATAATCCCTGAAGAGCTATGAATATTCAGTAAGGAAACTAATGCTTTAAGTTCATCGTGAATTACATACCACTAGGAGAAAACTAGATGTATCACAGCAAACAGTAAAGCTTGCGAATGGCAGCCGTGCTAAAACCAAGTGGTCAGTGGAGAAACCAGGATTTCAAACTGATCATCTAAAACTCCTATAACTATTAAATATCTGTATCAAAGGAGCATTTTTGCCAGCTTAATGAGTTTGCCTTGTACCGTAAAGTAGGAAATAAGGTTTTAAGTAGTTCAATGTCTGCAATTATTATGCACTGGAAGATCAGCAGGCTTTAGAAATATAAATACAATACGGAAAACTTGAGTTCTAGGAAGATACCCAAGTACCTAAGTTTATTCAATGCCTCATTGTGAATATGATATTAAAACCACTGTAAGTTACAGAAGCAGGACTATGGTTTATGATTGAACCAGTACATCCACATAAACACCAAACAGAGCATGGCTTTCGCCAAGTACCAACTAGTGTTGAGGAAGTTTATCCTAACTATAACACTATCTTTGTGAGATGGACATAGTGCTGGTGGGATCTGCTTGGTAGAGCCTCATAGTAACTAAAGCAGTGACAACACACATGCTTCTGTGTAGCGTAATATCATATGGTTCAGGTTGGAAAGGACCTTATTAAAACCCTTAAGCAGCGAAGGGGCAGCCAAATGTGAGTACATAAACCCTGCAGCACCATGTACAAACAGGAGAGAGGAGCAGTGAAGAGGAGGTTATTATTCTACAAGCCAGAGAATGAACTGATTTGAATGGTGGTTTGTAGGAGTACGCAGATGAATTCAAATGTCTCAACTTAACTTGGTACCCAGCACAGTGGGTTTATGCTTTTACCTATAAAGAAGCACTTGACCAAACGTGCTCCTCTGACAGCAATTATTGACTAGCCTTTCTGTGCTCAATAAATAGAGGCCTTCATCAACTGATCTGTAAACTTCAGATGTTGTAGCCTCAGGAAGAGTCCTTAGTATTTAATCAATAGTTTGGAAAAAATATTTAGCAAGGTCAGGTTTAACAGAGTGGGGACAATCTGAATGTCAGCTTCTGAAAGATTTTAAAAGGTAATGAAAAACAGATACTGCTTCACCCCTCTGAGAGCGTAAGAGACCTGAGAGCAGCTCCAGGGCATAAAGGGGCTGCAGGAAACCCGGAGAGGGGCTTGGGACAAGGGCCTGTAGGGCCAGGCCAAGGGGAATGGCTTGAACCTGCCCGAACAGGGGAGACTGAGCTGAGCTCTGAGGCAGAAGCTGTTCCCTGTTTTCAGGTGCTGAGGCGCTGGCCCAGGGTGATGGCCCAGAGAAGCTGTGGCTGCCCCATCCCTGGCAGTGCTCAAGGCCAGGTTGGACACAGGGGCTTGGAGCAAGCTGCTCCAGTGGAAGGGGTCCCTGCCCGTGGGAGCAGGGGTTGGAGCTGGATAAGCTTTAAGTTCCCTTCCAACCCAAACCAGGCTGGGGTGTTATGACTGTTTTGATGAAATACCTATGCACAAAAAAGTACTTGCATGCCTTAAAACCCCTTTTTAATTCAAACTGACCACCTCAGAGACAACACATAAGGAAATTAAGACACAGACTGCAAACCAAAGTGTGCCAAAGAACAGCCGTAGGCTACGTGAGTGCAGAAAGTGTGATTTAAATGGTACTTTCTTCCTTTTAAGACATAAACATCCCTACGACACATCTTCATACCTCATTGCTGAGGCACTGAAATAGGTGCCATTTTTCAGCATTATGTTCTATACATCCACCAGTAACTGGGAAAAGCCTCAGGGATCTGAGGAAGTAGAGAAAACAAACGAGCCTGTTTACAGGGATGGTTCATCACCTTGGCTCACAGCAGCTTTATGCAAGAAGAGCTTCACATCACTGGGTTCCTTTGTTGTTTTCCCTTATGTTTCTGTTATACTCTGTATGCTAAATGCTTTATTTTCTCCTTGCAATCATTAAAGGCTCATTTTCCAAATTACTTCATCTTCCCATTGCTCAGTGAACCCGAATACGCTGAATATTGATCCCGGTTTCCTAATGGCTCCATTTTTGCGTTCAGTATTTAAGTTCAAACCGAAAAGAACCCCTGATTTCTAGGAAAGAATCATAGAAGGTAAAACCATGTTAAACCAAATTCCTCTTTAATCACCTCATGTTCTTGTCTTTGTAGGCTTTCGTATCGGACTGGTCAAGACACAGCTAATTGCGACACATGCAGGAACAGTGCATGTATTATCTATAGGTAGGTTAAAATCCTCCTATTCCCACTTTTCCTGAGTGAAAGTAATGCTTTATTCGCTAATGAAGGATCAGTTGCGAGCCTGGGTTTTTCGATAACACAAATAGAACATAATAAATGCAAATACTTCACTGAATTAAAGTCAACAGACACCTGTTTCCAAGTGTAAAACTGTCACATCAGACAGGTACTTAGAGTCAGTACAACTGTTGGAGCTCCTGGATGGGAAGTGTTACAAGGTGTGAGCTTCATTATCCCATTGCTAGATATATTTAGTATGTCCTGCCCAACAACTCAACATACTTCAGACTTGTTTATATAGCAGGAGTGGCTGGACTTGGGAAGTGATATTGAGACCGGATAGCAAAAAGAAACAGGCACAGACCAAAGCCTGTCTCCCCTTTTCTGAGACCACTCCTTCATAGTTTCTTGCTCAGGGCAGCCTGGGAAGGTAGAACACAGCACATTTGCATTGTTCTTATTTCATTAGCTACAAAAACCCAATTGGAAGTTGTTTAAAAACCTTGATTAAAAGACTTAAAGATTTCAATCAGATCTCATTCTGATTTAATCGTTAACAAGATTGAAAGTTAAGCAATGGTCAAGTGTCTCCCTTTTATACTCCCTGCAAATGAAGTGACTCCAGAAATGCAGATTTCAAGGCTTTCCCTATCAGTGGGCTGGCAGAATAGCAGGCAGGTCCAGTTCTTGGGTCCCACCAATGCCGGGCGGTTGCCTGAAGCAAGGTTTCCAGGGGAAGCTTTAGCAAAAGTCAGCTCAGCTTTCTGACAGATGAGGAGAATACATGCTGCAGGCAAGAAGAGAGCGCAAACCTGGGGCATTATGACAAAGCTGAATTACTGAGACAAGGCGAGTAGCCAGAAGGGATAAAAGAGAAATTCACTAATAAAACTACCACTAAAACAGACTGCCTTGTAGGAGTTCCTATTCCTCCTCAAGTCACATACACTACTTTCATTAGTAAGGGTGTTAAAGTTACTCTTAAACCTTGATTTAATGATGCACACTTCATCTTTGCAAAAGGTTTGCATGACAAATGCTGAATGGAGCTATGTGATTTCTCTTCAGGACAAAAAGCCTTATAGGAACACAGACTAAAGCTCAGGTTAAACTATGCAACTGAAAACCTGAGTACGTTTGAGGGCCCTGGGCCTTGGAAGCTGTTGGTAATATCCATGTCGGATTGTTCTGTTTGTCCTAATGTGTGTTCCACTGGCTGCTTTTACAACAGGCTCCTGCTCTGGACCCTCCTCAGCCTTGAGCTCTTTCACCCATGCAGTAGATAGGGAACACTTAAGGGAAATATAACAAATGCCCTTAAGGATAAATGAATGATTTGAAGGGAAAACCTTAACTTCTCCCTAAGTGACTTGGTTTCTTTTTAGTTGTGATTCAATTTTGAACCCAGTAGCATTAACAACAGAACATTCAGAGCTGTTTCTAACCTTCAGACTGCAGTGAAGCAGCATCCAAGTGGAGGGATTAAGTTGCCCTACTGACTACGCGACTGCAGCCTCTAATTGTCAAGCACAGGACAGATGAGAAGCTACAATGCAGAAACAATCAGTGTAATTAAAGATGACTTTATGGAATATTAATATATAGCACAAAAGCCATAGACAGTGTAGGAGGAGACAAAAAACACTCTTACTTCAAAGGGGTTTTAGCTGATCTTTAGCATCCAAAATGCCAATACCGTTAGTAAACATTCTAAGAATATAGTTCTGAAAATACAATTACTTCGTATATGAAATTTAAATTTTCTGCTAAAATTCCAAATTTATTTTTATATTCTTTTGCCTTTATATTGAAAAGAATTTATTACAATTCTTAGTATTACAGGAAAAAGGAAATCCAGGTTGCTTCAGTTCTCTTAATAAACAGGAAACTAATCAAATAGGAAACATTATTAAAAAGACAAGCTGACAGAACTTAAACTGCTTTAGATATGGTTTTGGCTCTTTTCCCCTATTCCCCTGACAATTCTACTTATATCTCTAATAAAAAGTATGTTATAGAACTTGCCAGGAGCTCCAGATGCGGGAGACCCCAACATCTTCCACCACACAAGACACACCACATTAACTGCATCACACAGCTATTCACTGCTTCCACTCCCAATTAAACACCCAATTAGGCCTGGGCTTTAGAAGAGGAAAGGCTCTGTCTGGGTAGGAACGGCTGAGGGACCTGGGGGGTTCAGTCTGGAGAAGAGAAGGCTCAGGGGGGACCTGATGGCTCCCTACAAGTGCCTGAGAGGAGGATGGAGCCAGGAGGGGCTGGGCTCTGCTCCCAAGGAGCAAGGGATGGGACAAGAGGAACCGGGCTCAAGCTGCCCCAGGGCAGGTTTAGATGGAGCTGAGGAACAATTCCTTCCACAGGGTGCTCAGGCATTGGAACAGGCTGGCCAGGGCAGGGCTGCAGGCACCATCCCTGCAAGTGGTCACACACCGTGGAGATGAGGCCTCAGTGCCATGGGTTAGGGGTGGCCTTGGAAGTGCTCGGGAATGGTTGGACTGGAGCAGCTTAAAGCTCTTTTCCAACCTGGCTGATTCCATGATTATCCTGAACGCTTCACCAGCCAATGGGTCTGGGTAAGGACACGATCAGTGGTGCTGCCTCTTCAAAGCTCTTGGCTCAAACAGCAGAACTTCTTTATCAGGCAACAGCATCACACTAGGTTGTAAAGCCTGAGTATGAAGTTCTAACTACATAGCAATAGTCTAAAACAGTCAGAACACAGTATTCAACATCATCTCTTTATAGTATTTCCAGACAGTATTTAAAATAACAGTAAATAATGTGATTAAAGTAGTAAAAATCAACCATTTTATCAAATGTTGAGCTGTGACAAATGTTAATCTATTCCATTACTATCAGTATCTCATAATCCAAGGCTTTCAAATCATCTCCTACCAAACTAAAATAACAATATACAAAGAAAAGACAAAAACTTTTGCATCAATCTATACCAAACTAAAGTATGTTCACCATGTTTAAAGACAGAAGGTTAAGTGTTTAATAAAGTATATTGCCAGGACAAAGGCAACTTAAATACTGATGTCTATCAAAACGCTGCTATTAAGATGCGATTGCATTGCTATGCAGAAACAGAACCAATTCTGAACCACCCAAACCTACACGTCCTAAAGTCTTCACAGCCTATTTTATTCTGTAATTATCTTTTAGTGGAACTGCCCTTTCCGCTCCTGTTTAAATTATCATCCCCTGTGAATTGTAGTCCTTGAACAGAAATCTGTATGAGAAAAATGAGGCTTCTCTTTTAATATTGTGTGCATTATTCTTAGGCCTTTAGCATGAGTTATTTCCATGAAGAAGCGTCTTGAAGTATTCAGGCTAGACGTCTCTTTAAGCAAAAAGATCACAAGTACTCAATTGCTGTTCCAAGGTTATTTTAGCTCTTGTAAGTGAACTTTTAACTAGACCAAATCATGAGCCAATTTCTGCACAAGAAGAACAGGCAAATCAATAACACACTGCTGTATTTATAGAATCACAAATGGGTTGTGTTGGAAGAGACCTTAAAGCTCACCCAGTTCCAACCCCTTGCCACAGGCACGGACCCCTTCCACTGGAGCAGCTTGCTCCAAGCCCCTGTGTCCAACCTGGCCTTGAGCACTGCCAGGGATGGAGCCATTTTGGTGGGGAGAATTACTCAAAGCTCTTATCATTAACTTGGCCACTTTTTACTGCTTTGAAATGTTGGATTATGCTGGGTTTCAATACTCGGTTTTGTCTTTGATATTGAAGTTACTTTTAAGATGTACTCCAAGTACTCAACAGAACATGTATATTATCAGAATCTCTGCAATGTAACTCTAATACAACAGTGGCAAATGAAACAGGATTACAGACACAAGTTAATTAGGCAGCACAAGCCCATGTGGAAGTAGTTCACTTGTAAAGGTTAGATACAGTGATAACTCTTAATACTCATAACTATGGCAATAAGACAAGTAGACATCAATCCCTGAGATAGCAAAATCAGGTACCTACATGATAAGAATAGTAATGTCATCTTTGTATTTCCTACCCACACTAATTGATTTACGTTCTCTCTCATCTTATCTCCAGACTAAGATGCTTAGCAGTAAAAATGGATCTTAATGGCTTGCTAACACCAACTACTTTAGATCCTGGCCTTTGGGATTTGCAGGTTGAAATGGGAAATTCATGAGATCCCTCAAAAGTATAGTCAGGCAGTGTTTGGTGATTAGTGCTTATCTGGATCCCGCTATTGCAAGCTGTGACAAGCTATACCATCCAGCTAATGTTATCTAGAAGGAGACATTTGACATTCTTTAACTCCTGGTTCGCCCAGCGACTTAAATGCAAAGAGCTGGGCTGTTCTATAAATGCTTGTAGGATTTGGGCCTGAACATTACACCACAGGTAATAAAAAGGTGAACAGAAGCGGTGTGAATGAGATCAGAAAGGCCCAACTCAAGTAGGAGGGGAAAGGTTTTTCCCTTAAGGCAGAACACAGAAGGTTCCATCCTTGGAGGTTTCAAGAGACAAGTGCATAAAGCCTTCAACAACCCAGTCCTGAACCTGAATTCGTCCATCTTGCAAATAACTAACATATACTCTCATTAGCATCTAATAGTCTTCAAATGATTCATGTTAATAACTTGTGACTGTGTCATGAAGAAGAAAACCCATCCGTATTTCTAAGCTTGTTGCTAGATACCCACCCACAGCCCATATGCTTCAACCCAAATGGTTATGACTCCTCAAACTCTGTTTTCAATCCCTTCTACAGCAACAGGATTAGGGAAAGTTCACTCTGCTGCCAGTGTGCAAAAAATAAACTCATCTCTTTTCTAAATCATTCAGACAAGCTAGGTCAGCTACTGCAGGCTCAAGTGTTCCAGACTGGCTCCAAATGTAGCAAGTTAATACATATACTCCTAAGAAAATAAAGGAATGAAACCCCCTCTTAGCCAAGGAATGCAGCAGGTGCTTTAACAAGCGAGATGACCTTTCTGGAAGACCTGTTTCAAACTCTTATAATCCTTTACTTCTTCCTGTTTCCACTCTCCCCAGTCTAAACAAAGCTTCACAAGCTTGGACAGTTTGTCCAAGCCGTAAGCAAAAAATCCTCCACAGCAATCCCTAATCCACAGTGATAGGATTGTAGAAAATGGGATAAGCCAGAGAAAAGCAGCTTGAGGAAGCTGGCCACCTTGTATTCATACCTTGAGAGAGGTGTCCAGGGTGTCCATGTTGCTCCTCTACTCTGCTTTCATTAGACCCCACTTGGAGCATTGGGTGCAGTTCTGGTGTCCTCAGCATAAGAAGGACATGGAGCTGTTGGAACAAGTCCAGAGGAGGCCACGAGGATGATCAGGGACTGGAGCATCTCCCATATGGAGACAGGCTGGGAAAGTTGGGGCTGTTCAGCCTGGGGAAGAGAAGGCTGCGTGGAGACCTCAGAGCAGCTTCCAGTATCTGAAGGGGGCCTATAGGGATGCTGGAGAGGGGCTCTTCATTAGAGATTGTAGTGACAGGACAAGAAATAATGGGTTTAAACTGAAACAGGAGAGATTTAGGTTGGATATAGGGAAGTCTTCACTGTGGTGTGGTGAAGCACTGGAGCAGGCTGCCCAAGGAAGTTGTGAATGTGTGAGTATATGGAGTTATTATGGGGGAGGCTTAAAGAGGAGTCAAAACCAGACCAAATTTGTGAGTGGAGAGAACCACATAGCATAGAGAGTATTTCAGGAACAGGTCATTTTGAAAGGAAACCTGTGGAGACGTTGGATACAAACCCAGCACTGAGCGAAACAGAGCTGTCAGAGCTGTGACAGGTGACAAAATCAAGGTCATGAATGGAGGAAGCGGAAAGCTCTGCAGGTCAGTAATGTGATATAAGGAAGTCATACAAATACATAACACTTGCTGGCTTTAATAGTATTTCCTATCCTTGACAGGAAGACCAAAAATAAAGCCAGCTATAGATAATTTAGGAAGGTATGTGGAAAATCACAAAATAAGGAGGCTTTGGGTTCTTTTTGCAGCACAAAGACTGAAACTTAAGTTTGCAAACAAGCTGCTTGCCTGAACCAAGCAGGTACATGACAAAGCTACATAAATACATCTTGACAGACAAGAACCAATTCTACTGCAGGATTTACAGTTCTAAATGCTGAAATAATTAATGTTTTCATTCATTTTCAGCAGCAAAATATTTCATTTGGCTGTAAATAGCTGAGCCTGAACTGCTGAAAATGGGTTTAGACAGTAGAGAATGACAATAACATGGGCTCTGTCATATGGACTAGAACGAAGATGGTTTTTCTCTTGAGATCTATCTTAAACAGGAATTGGTTATGACAAACATCACTCTCTTCAGCAAGGTTCTTTAAAAACAATTCATCTTTCACATCAAGTACTTCTTGAGAGCTCCCTTGCAAGAATCACTGCTGAAAGAAGGAAAAATGCACGGTGCCAGTACCAAACTAAAATGCCTTTTTCTGTCCCCCCAAATTAGAAGCATACAATCACAGACTGGTTAGGGTTGGAAAGGACCTTAAGATCATCCAGGTCCAAACCCCCTGCCATAACCAGGGACACCCCACACTAAACCATGGCTCTGTCCAACCTGGCGTTGAGCACTGCCAGGGATGGAGCACTCACAACCTCCCTGGCCAACCCATTCCAGTGCCTCAGCACCCTCACAGCAAAGAATTTCTCCCTTAGATCCAATCTAAACCTCCCCTGTTTCAGTCTGAACCCGTTACCCCTTGTCNTCCACTAAACCATGGCTCTGTCCAACCTGGCCTTGAACACTGCCAGGGATGGAGCACTCACAACCTCCCTGGCCAACCCATTCCAGTGCCTCAGCACCCTCACAGCAAAGAATTTCTTCCTTAGATCCAATCTAAACCTCCCCTGTTTCAGTCTGAACCCGTTACCCCTTGTCCTGTCACTGCAGTCCCTAATGAAGAGTCCCTCCCCAGCATCCCTATAGGCCCCCTTCAGATACTGGAAGCTGCTCTGAGGTCTCCACGCAGCCTTCTCTTCCCCAGGCTGAACAGCCCCAACTTTCCCAGCCTGTCTTCATATGGGAGATGCTCCAGTCCCTGATCATCCCCATGGCCTCCTCTGGTACAAACCTACTATAATATATGCCAGGTTCTGCCCAGATTTACATGCCTCTTCACATGAGATTTAGAGAGCTCCTAAGGAAGAGTCAACTTCATTCTGAGATTCTTTCATTGTACTACTGAAAGCATTTATGTGGTGAGGGATTCAGAATCAACTGATATCCCCATTTTAGCACAACCAAACCCATGATGTTTCAGGGTATTTCTAAGCAGCCAGGATTTGGTTTTGGGACAGCATTACCCTTTTGCTGAGGTTTATAATGTGGCTCCTCTGTTTTATAAGGTAAACTCGAAACAATCTGTAGCATAAAGGTTGAAATACGGGTTGGATGGGGATTGGAACAACCTGCTGTAGTGAAGGGGTCCCTGCCTGTGGCAGGGGTTGGAACTGGATGAGCTTTAAGGTCCCTTCCAACCCAAACCAGGCTGGAATTCTAGGATACAGTCAGCTAAATAAATGGATTTACATCATTAGATGCTTTTGTTTCAGCAATCTGCACTGGGGCTCCTGGCTGCCACCACGTGCTCCTAGGCCTTGTAGATGGGAGAGAACCGAGCCTGGGAGCCCTCAAAAAGCATTTCACCACAAAACTGAGGGGAAGAAGTAGTATTTGTAGTTTTCAATCACTTCACAGCACATCTACTATAACCCTTAAGGCCCCCCTAAAACAGGAGGGAAAACTTCACGCTATCCCAGTCCTATTTCTCTTTTGCAATAGGTCCTTTTTTTGACCTTCCTCTTTCCCCTGCGGTGCAGGAACTGTGGGGATCCAATTGATGCATTTGTTTTACACCGGAATGTCATAAATGAAGCATCAGATGTGGGTTTAATTGAAATCTCTGTCATCATAATTAATAACTAACAGCTTTCTCTTCCCGTTTTTAGTGTGGAACTGGATTTTAAACAGCAAGAAGATAAACTCCAGCCAGTTTTGAGAAAACTTCATCCTATTGAGGAAACTCAGGTTGCACCTTTGCCTTATTCTCAGGAGAGCTACTCCTCCACTCCCAAGCAAAAATCCAAAACTGAATCAAAAAAGCACGGAAGATGGAAACTCTGGTTCCTTTAACCCAAGTCCATGTGGAGTTCAAGGCCTTCTTTGACAAACACTTGGAGTTCTATCAATCCTTGATAACGGGATCGTGGTAGACTGAGCAGTTACTGGCCAACGTGGTTCTGACCGTTGCGGTGACATCCAGTTCTCACCCTGTGTACCGAAAAGGCCTTTGTACCTATAGACTCCTGTCCAGAAGCAAGGCATTAAGAGAACCCCTTGCCTAATCCCTTGCCAACTTTGATTTGCAGTTCACCAATGTGGGATGTAAAACCTGAATTGAAATTTGTACAAAGGTGGAAAGTAAAACTATTCCCCCCCCTTCTCCTTAGATCTGAAAGCGTCACGTTCTAACCTGATAAATTGTAGGCTGTCATCCTGTACACAGCTCGATATCACTGTTGTTTTCAAGCCTTTTGGGGGTTTGGTTTATTGTCTTTAAACAACAACAAGGGGAGGAAATAACAAAGCAAGCCTTATGTTTGCAGTGGTCTTCAGTTTTACAGATCCATGTTGATCGGGGAGTGCAGTTTTCAGCACATTTATCCTGGACAAAGCACAATTTTTCATGTGGTCCAAGACCATGACTAGTCTCTAAGATGTGACTCCGTGTGTATCCGCCTCCATGCGATGTAGACTTCAACTAAGGTACCACATCTCGACAGCGCGCCATCATTATTTAGCTCTGTCCTCATCACCTGAGGAACACGTTTGCTGCTCATCTTCAAGGGGTGAGCAGCCAGAAACCTCCCAAGGTCAGGAGAAGCCTTTAACCACATCACAGGGTCATGGCTATGGGACAATCATCTGTCCTAGATCTCACTTCTAAGCCTTTTGGTACCCAAAAAGTCTAAATGACACATTCTGACACATTAACAAACCCAACCCCACAAAGAGAACAACCAAAAGCTCCACAGATTGCTGGCACTTGCGCTAATTTAGTATCTTTTTTGTAATGCAGCCTTTGGAAAGCCTCTACAACACTACAGAAGGCACCAGAGAATTTATAGTGCGCATCATGCTTTGGAACCAGTTTGGAAGGAGCCGTAAATTTTAGGCACTATTTATTAGCTAAGCTTTTCAGATGGGTTTTCCAACACATCGTTATTTAGCTCTCAATCCATTGACTGTACTTGCTAACCAACACACTTAGGGAACAGATGGGAATCCATCTTTTTTTCTCGTTTTGGGGGATTTCTGCTGAAAATTACACTTTAGATTTTGCTCTGAATTCTAAAACCACAACTTTTTCCTCCAAGTATTTGCTACTGTCATTAAAATTCCACCTGGCGTTATGGAAAAAAGTTCCATTTGTGGAAAAATTTCCCATGCTAGAAGCGGCCAGGGAATGGGAATCACCTTCTGTGGTTTTAAGGATTTAAGACCATTTGAGTCACAGTGTCATGTGCCAAACTGGTTTACTAGGAATTGCTCTGAAATCACATACCCTGCAGCATCACTAAGACGCAAACTCTTCAGTCTTTAGGTAGAAGAAAAGTAATCATGAGCAGAAGAGTTTGCACATACTGAAACATCAGAGGCGTTTTGGTTCACACCATTTCTCCTCTTAGCTCAGCATCAAATCCATTAAGGAGCATCACTTGCTTTTCCCCACCAAAGCAAAGAGGAAGAAGTAATAATGGGAACAGAAGTGCGGAAGCAGCCTGTGTCCGGCTCCAAATTAATCTCAGCATGCTTTAATGGAATAAGGTCACCTTTACAGGTAACCTTCAAGAGGGCTACAAGTTCTTGTACATAGCAACCAAAATCCCCACATATTTTTGTGAAAGCTGAAGGATTAGGAAGGGGATCCTGTGGACCAGGATGGAAGTGCAATTGTTTCCATGTGGAAAAGAAATATGTGTTTCATGTACTTTATATTGTTTATAACTGGAAATGTTTCAGAGTTTACACAACAGCTCATCCAACCAACATGTTTTAGAACCCCAAATATTTCCTAAAAAGAATCTATTTTTTCCTAAACAGAAAGAAATAGCAAATATGGACATAAAACTATAACAGTATTCAGTCTTCTTTTTAAATAGTGTTAAGAATTCATTAACTCATCCATGCAAAACCACCTAAATAGGGTTTTCTTTTAATCCAATCAATGCATCCCTCAATGGCAATCAGTTATAGATTCGAAGTGTCACTGAATCAGTAGCTTTTCCCCATAAGCCTGTTCGGAATGTTCTGGCGTGACACAAAACTGAACTGGTTTTATGTTACTGACTCACACAGACACCAATGCTCTGCAACCCCTTCAAAGGACAGAGGAGAAGTCACTGGTGAAGCGTCTCAAGAGCTCAAAGTGGAAGTTCTTACAGCGTGTTCTCTACACGGGCAGGTTATTTTCTTACCAAGTTGCAGATTTTTAGTTTTATACATGTTTTTAAGACTGGGAAAGCCAACATCCATCTAGAGCCTTACTTTTAACAATGACATCTCGGGTCCTGTCCTACCATCCCATGGGATTTGTAATAAAACCTTTTTGCAAGTGTGGAAAACGCATCATAGTGTATTACGTTTAGAATCACTCTGGCTCAGGTTAGATAAGACACTGGAAGAAAAGCCCTCATTCCTTAGAGCTTTTAGTTCCATGTGACTGACAAAGCTATTCTCGCCCTAACTTAGGAGCTCTTACAAAGCGCAGGTAGGAGGTTACGGCAAAGAAAATGCACCTTTACCTTCCACGCGGCACATAACGTCGCTTTGCCACGTCCACTGACAATGCCATGCACTCCATACACTGATTTGCTATATGCACCTCTCCCATCTCATGCTTAATAATGATTTTTAGTCAATAAATACTGCAGTGATTTTCTATTACTTGCTATTTTCTGAGTCCGTATGATTTCCATTAAGCGGCAGTTACGTTCTTGGGTTTAGAGCTATTAAGAAACACTAATTCCTGTGGGTAGCACTTGTTTTCTTCAAGACAGAAAAAGTCACTGTAAAAATAGTTTAAAAATCAGGATAAACTGAAACAAAATCATGATTAAAACTGGAAAATCCTACCATTGGTACAAAGTGTTTGCTTTTCTTGCTTAAGATGCAAAACCACCGTCGATGCCTTTTAATTACACTATGTTTTAAAGGTTAATCACTGCTTCAAAATCTAATAGGTTCATTTTTCATGAACACCCTCAAGTAGGCTGTTAGGTTGCACCATTTCTGTAGCAGCTGTAGAATAGCAGGGATTCTATATTACTATTGGGATTTGTTAACTGGATTGCCACTAAAAATATGACTGCTACACCGACACCATTCTGCTCCCGTAGAATGAACCAGACTGCATGGAACAGTTTTTAGGATGATCTCAGCATCCATAAAATACAACTGCGGCTTATTAAAAATAATTGGAGTGCCAGAAACTTGCTGTCCATTTGTGGAGGTGAATGCAGTTTGTTCTGATGAACATGAGTCGGGCACACTCCATACCCACTCACTGCGTGGGTGATAGGAGAAGAGCTCAGTGTTAGTGATGGAACAAAATCACTGCCATCATTCAAATGCCACTTCCACTTCCGTGAAATGAAGGCTGCAGTGCCTCATTTCAGATGGTTTTGATAAGAAATCATGCAATTCATTAAAACAATCTATACATTTTTACACCATGGAGGACTGGGAAGAAAAATAAGGATCCCTCCAATACTTTGGAACCCACTGACCCCAAACTTCACAGATTTAAGGCACAGGAAGACAATTTACATCCAGCTTCAACTCCTAAATAACTTCAGCCCCAGAAATCTCTTCGATAACCATCAATAACTCATATTTTACTTAGACCTAGACTTGTACTTTACTGCCTTCTAGAAAGGCATCCTGCCAGGAAGATGACAAGGGATGGAGAATCCACCAATGCCTTTGACCGCTCACTGCAGTGTTCACTTCCCGCATCAGTGCCCTGTTCTCTGCTCTGCTTTACACTTGTCACTCTCCAGTGCTGCCACCATCTCCTCTTTCATTTGACAGATACCAACTTCAGCCTACACAGATTCTCCTTCACTATCACCAAGGGGCATCTCTAAATCTTCCAGCCTCAGACCTCACCACAAACCCCTCTCTCTCTGATGACTTCAGTAGCGCTTCTGGATTGGTTTCATCCCATCCTTGTTTTAGAGGATGGGAAATGAGCAATATGGGAGACATTCCACTCATCAGGAAAGTCAGGAAGTCCTCTCCTGACCACTGCTTCCAAGTCACACATCCTGACAGTATCTAAAAACCACATTTTATCACTGATCACAGGAGGTGTTCACACTTCGTTCGCCATAAACCACTGTGTGCTCTTCAGAGCTGTTTTTATTGGGGACAGAGTGTCCTGGGACTCAAGCCACTTCCTACCTTCCTTGCTCTTCCATCTGAGAGCTGCATTGGTTTCTCTTTATCGAAATGGAATTAGATTTGTTCCACCACATAAAGGAACCAAGATGGTCTCTCTAAGAGACAGCGATCAGAGAGTTGCACAGCTCTGCCAACTGAAGCATCTTCCAAAAACCATACACACAGGGATCCAAGCCCCTCATCTGGATTGTCCTCTCTGAAATCAGAGTTCAGCAGCCAGCTTGTTTTCCTTGGCTCTGGAAGCAAAAACCATGCCAAGCTGATGCCACAAGGAAGCAGGGAGCAGCTGTGATTCATTTTGGACCTACCATCATAGCTGGTCAGTTCTGATTTACTGAAGGAGGCAATATGCCGACTCAGGGAACAAAGCATTCTGCAGACGTTACTAGGCAAGGAAAGAGATGGTTTGAAATTATCCTTCAAGAAAGACTCAAGGAACTACGCTCAGTTTAGGGGGGGGGGGGGGTTGGGAAAATTTACATTAG
>NDXB01020498.1:25023-35508 GCA_002631895.1 Agapornis roseicollis
CAGGGTGATGGCCCAGAGAAGCTGTGGCTGCCCCATCCCTGGCAGTGCTCAAGGCCAGGTTGGACACAGGAGCTTGGAGCAAGCTGCTCCAGTGGAAGGGGTCCCTGCCCGTGGCAAGGGTTGGAGCTGGGTGAGCTTTGAGGTCCCTTCCAACACAAACCATCCAGGGCTTTAAGATTCTAAACACATTCAGTAGAAGGCATTTTGTGACCCGGCTGTAGGTGACTTCTTGCTGCACCACAAGTTCCAGGCATGTGCAGAAGTAGCCCAACAGCCAACTGATGTGAGCAGCAACCTCACATCAGACATCTCAGCACCCAGAGGCTGCATCTAGTTAGTTACAACACCACAGAGAACCTTCTACTCAGCCACTAGATGGATCAAGGAAAAATCACCGGTGAGACTTATAGAGCAAGAAGTAGCCAGAAATAATGAGTATTAAAAGGATGACAAGGTTTTTTCTTGCATGTTAAAGACTCATTTGATATGGCAGCCGGGAAACTGAGGTTAATCCCCAAGGATGTAAGTTCACTGCTTTCACTGAAACAACCAATGTAAGTGGCCAGACTGTGCTTTATCTTCATTAATACACACGCTGGTGACACTGAGGGTTTGGAACTTTAATAAGTTCTTAAGGCTGTTCATTTAAAGTCTTCTTGCTACCAACTCCTACCAAAATCAGGGTCAAATCAGGTTTTAATCTCTCACTTATACTTTATTTATTGGCTACATTTGCTTCTTACAACTGGTCTTTCAAGATAATTCTCTTTGAAGGTGTATGATAAAACAGCTTGTGGTTTTTATCTAGAAACACATTTAAGGAAGCAAATATGTGAAGAAAAGGCGTGCAAAGTCAAAAGGCACTACTGGGGAATGTTTCCAGTCTGTTCAACACTGCAGGAAAAGGCACCTCATGCAGTTAAACATGGAGAAGTTGCAATTTAAAGGTTTAACAGACAGAAACTTTACCACTCATGTGAAATACGGCCTTGAAGAAGCTGAAGAGCAAAACCCTCTAGAAGGTCATCCCGAGTATCAACGCCTCCCATATTCTGAGATATAGGTGTCAGGTGAGTTACTTAAATCCTTTCTTATTTCCTGGACTAAGGTGGAGCATTTGTTAACACAGGGAAGCAAATACATTGGAAATAGACTGTGGTGCTGGTGCTGCCATCGCAGCCTTATGCTGACGATCAGGGATTTAGTTCAAGTCATTCATCTTTCATCAGTGCTCTTCCAAAGCAGACTGACCTAGTAACAGTCACTCAGGATCGGCCATACAGAACCCTCCCCATATGTCACAATGTAGAGAAATTTCTTTGAATTACTTATGGTAGCTTTAACAGCCTCTAACTGCATATCCTCCTGAAACCAGAAACCCAACGCTACATCCCTGTTGCACCAGCGCATGTAGCAACCCCTCCTTCTGTTGTTAGTGAACAGAAAGCACACCAATTTTAAGGACTCCACCTCCTCTGCGTCTGTGCCAAGACCATTTTCTCTTGAGCACTTCAATTCTTTACAACTCTCCACTGACCACGTTGAATTCCATCCTCCCAGAAGCACCATCTCCCACTGACACAGTCGGAAACAACACCGACGGAAGTCACGCAAGCACCAAACTCAGCGGGGTGTATAAAGAGCATTATTAAAACAGAAATCAAAACGATTCTACCAACAACTGTCTTCGGGATCTACAGGGGTAAAACATGAAAGTTCACCCACGCAAAATACCACAGTTATTCCACAGGGATTAGAGCTGAGGGTTATAAAGAATGGAAATCAAACAAGGTTGATTGCCACCATAAGGGGATTGTGAATGTGTCCCTATATTGCTGCCAAAGAAAAAAGAAGTCTTCTCTTGGTCAAAAAGGACCACATCTTCCATTTGTTTGAGCTCTTCAAAGCAGGATGCTCAGAAGACTGCTTCCAGAACTGAGCTGAAAGCTTAATCTTAAATATATATATAATTATTATATTATTATATTATATTATTATATTATATATATGTTATATATATAAAATATATATTTTATATATGTATAATAATTATATATATGTGTGTGTGTATATATATACACACACACACATTTCACTCTACAGGAATAAATGCCAATTTCTCACCGTTTCTGATCCAAGGTAGATTTTAATATTTAAAGTGTATTATGCAACAGCAGTTTTGGATGCAGATGCCCTAAGCTCAGGTATTTCAAGGTGAAAACACTCCAGCTTTGGTACACCACTACAGCTATATTTATGTAAGGAACAATTTGCTACATCCTGTAGCTTACCTCTTTTGACAAGGTTATCCTTGCTTGAACTATGCCTCTGTAAGATCCTTTATTTGTAACATTCCTTCCTCCTACTCCTCCTCTATGGTTCATTCCCTGATATAATCTCCCAGGTAAAACACTGCTAGCATTGACAGGAGAAAATTAATGCATAAATCCAACCTGATTCTGATCCAAGAGGGGTCAGGCTCTGCTTGCTTATTGTCACTCCATTTACTCCCCCAACTTTGCTGACACTACAAATATGAAGTAGTACCTGTTGATCACAGGGCATCCTTTCAACCACAGACCGAATTTTAAGCTAGGAGTAAGTACTCATGGAAAATACCCAGCCCCATTAACACTCATCCCATAATTACAGAGTGTGTAGATAGAGGGAGTTCAAGCTGTATTCATGAGCACTACGGATATTCTTAATTACAACTGCACTTAGTTAAAACATACACAGGATTTTATCAAATATGATTTGATAAATGCAAAAGGAATAATTAAAGTTGTTAAATATCATCTAAGGCACGTTCATCAAAACAGTAATTATTCACATTCACACTGTAATTGATGAAGTTTCCTGTAGGTATGGCTTAGAAGACTAATCCTTCTGCGCTACTTCCAACCCAAACCAAGGCAAACTGAGGGAAGTGGTAACGTCTTGTATCCTTATACAGAATTAATGTATCAATTCTGCATGTCATTAATAATCCCTGTGGTAACACACAAAGTAACAATACCATAAACCTTTTGACTTCCTTTCACTGTTACTGCACCTCAGCACTAGAATACTCTGTAGGAATGATGTCTACTTATCACCATTTCTTGCTCCGACAACAGACCTGGTGATCCATTATCACCTTCTCACAGGAGAAACCATCAGGACAAATCAAACTGATGACTGAAGATGAAAGAAAAGTTAGTGGGTGATGCACTAAAGACAAAAATAAGACTTCAGGATGTTTGCCAACACAAGCACCACTATGAGCCAAGTAAATGGGACACCAGTAGGTAAGAGGTTATGAGCAGGTTCTGTCCTCCACGCAAGTCAAATATCACTGTGTGCAATTACAGAGAGAAATACAATTAGAAAAGAAATAGGAGATCAAATAGAGAATGGACTCAGATAGCTAGCTAACAAATAAACTCATTTTCAAGAAAGAAATCATTGCATCAAACCAAAATGAACCAAATCAGTGTAGACTAGAAGGATGACTACACAGACAGATGAAAAACCTGGTCCACTCTGACCAATTCCCTGTGCATCAGTTGCCAGATGCAGACTCATAAGGAAGAATACCAGGTCCAGGTAAACACACAGTAAGCCTCCAAAACCACACTAAGATCTATCCCTGGTTTAGATAGCAATAGGCTGAGTTAATTTTCATTATTTAGACCAAAATTAGTGATACACTTAAATTCAAATGCCATAATTCAACTTACGTTTGCAAAACATAAGAATTTGGGGCTTTGCACTTCAATCATTCAAATACAACCACTATCTTAGTGTCCTCAATGGTAGTCCAAAAAGGCAGGTAAATCCTCGTAGGGTGAAATGATTGCTAATAGCACCACATTTCAACTGGCTAATTACAAATAATACATCATTTTGGTTAACAGAGACATCTCAAACCCGGCTCCTCACAGGGCCATGGAGCTTTTCAAGTACTTCTTTCTCCCCCTATGTAAATCACCTAAAAAAATCACAAGCCAGTTTCACAGCTTACTGAACACAAAGACAGTTACAGAAGGTTTTGATTGCTTTGGGTCACCTGGGATTGAAATCCTATTACATTCAGGTTCCAAAAGATGTGACAGAGGTATTTAAGTTTACATCAAGAGACACTTACGATGAGCTCGGAATCACGTCCCATGGAAATGACTGTTCTGTTTACTGTCCTCAATAGCTTCTCCATGATTATCTGGACATGTCGTTGAGTTGGCCCCTAAGGAAAAGGAATAAATTAGTGGTAACTAGATGCAACAGACACCAATACAACTGAACTACTTCTGTTTGCCTTTAAATCTGTCTCGTGGAAGTTAGATAAAACAGTGCTGTTGCTCAAACCCAGAAATTCAAATCTCCCATTTTAACAAACACCACGTGAAGTCTATTCTATTAATGTGTGTCACTGATAAGTTGACATACAGCATTAGTTATTTCGATGAAAAGCAAGTCCCTGGAAATGTAGCAAAGCTCACAGCATTTAGTTACCTCATCATTTTATCTTCCCAAGTCATTTTTCCAGCATCCAATGCCTACATGCATTACCACATCTTGGGGCTGGTTCTGCAACAGCCCCATTAAAGGAAACAGGAAAGCAAAGCACAACACTTTGGTTGAGGAGCTGCAATTTCAGTCAATTGTTTCAAATTAATATTGGTGTATTAGAAGTAATCTGCAACTTTAAAAGAGTTGAACATGAGATATTCAGTGCAACCAGCTGTTAAGAACGAGGTCAGAAGCCTCATGCCTACAGGAACTGAAGCCAAAAACACATGAGAAGAGAGAAAGAGATGAGCTCTGCTCCGACTTGTACTTTATAAACGGGGTTCTTCATAGCTGTCATTAGTCTGAAGGAGATGGCTTCAAAAGGGGTCCATGAGAGGGAAAAGGGAAACAATTCCAAATCCAACGTTTGTGTTTTCCCAGATGAATATCTAAAGCGAACAGTGTCTTTGCGCTGATCCGTGATGAACCAAACATCCTGATTAACCACTGTCCTGCTTGCCCTGGATCTGTGTAATAACCCCCATCTTATCACTGGATTATGCTCAATTACCAAAGGCTAGATACCATGAAAAAGAAAGATTAAACTCTTAACAATATCAATTTATTGTCTATACAATATCTGCAAAAGTGTTACTGGAGAACAGCGCTCCACTGGACGTGCCTCAAACAGTAGGAACCATCCTGAGATGTCACACAACACATCCTCATCACTGGATACCCAAGAGGAAGACTTCAGAGAGACTGGTTTGGGGAATAAACAATAGAAGAACATCTAAGCCATCAGGAGCTACCTGCTCAATCCGTTCCACTAAGATCCATTTCCTTTATGCGTTAATCATCACAGAACCGCACAATACTCACCACATCCTTCTTGTACAGCACTTCCAGGATGTTACTCAGCAGCTGGCAACAGGCCTCCAAATCTTCTTGTCTTTCCAAGTGATACTTCAGCTGATCTGTCATTGTTGGCAGCAAGATTTCCCTGCAGTCTGCACACAAAACACAAGGTTACATACACAGCTTTAAATAACTCCATAGCGCTGCCTAAATAGCCAAGCTGCTTCAGTGCTTACGCAAGATTAGAGAATCTGGGAAAGGATGATAACTTCCAGATTTCCACTCACTTTCATTTCAACCAGAAGCATAAAGACCTACAAAAACTGTAGTTTTTGTAAGCAAGTGAAAATGGAGTCATGGAAGTCATGAGGTTAAGAATGCCTGGATAGGAGCCACCCTCCCACCCATCCCAGTTCTGCAAAGTACTTGAGTGGTCCCACTGAAAGAGGTAACTGAGAAAGGGCAAACTGAGGGATAAAAGCAGAAGCTGTTCCCTGTGAGGGTGCTGAGGCACTGGCACAGGGTGATGGCCCAGAGAAGCTGTGGCTGCCCCATCCCTGGCAGTGCTCAAGGCCAGGTTGGACACAGGGGCTTGGAGCAAGCTGCTCCAGTGGAAGGGGTCCCTGCTCATGGAAGGGGTCTCTGCCCGTGGCAGGTGTTGGAGCTGGATGGGCTTTAAGGTCCCTTCCAACACAAACCAGGCTGGGATTCTGTGACTCCCAGGTCATCGGTGAACACAGACTTCAGCCTCCTACAGAGAAGGGAAGAGCTGTAGAAGGAGCAGCTCCATGAACGCACCCCTAGGACAAGACACACAGCACAAAGACTGCTCTTCCTGCTCCCCCAGACTGCAAAAGTAAAGGTCACTGACCAAAAAACAGCAACGAGAACCCATGCTATAATGCAGAATAGAGAGCACTCCACCTTCACAAGATGTTAGAGAGGAAATGAAAGACTCATCCTCATTCTGCCTTGTAAACTCACACAGACAGGGTGAGAAATAACAGTGTTCACATATACCCAACCTCTAGCAGCTCAAGAGAAACACTCGTCAATCTTAAGCGACTTAGATGAGCACAACACACGAGCAGGCTCTCATTCAAACAAAGTTCTTTGAAGAGCGTGGAGACGGCTTGGAGCAAGCTGCTCCAGTGGAAGGTGTCCCTGCCCGTGGCTGGGATTGGAACAGGAGGAACTTTAAGGTTCCTTCCAATCCAAGCTGTTCTATGATTCTATGAGATCATGTTTTAAGTGCATCATATCTTGATTACTTAGACGTACAAAAGAGGAAAGTTCAACCTTCCTCAGCCTGCCTGTCACAACCCCCTCCTGGCCCTGATTAACAGGCAACCTTGACAAATCCATAGTCTATAACATTAGCCTCCTGCTCTAAAGCCAGTCCTGTGATAGCTCACGAGGATGATGCACAATGATTACAGACAGCAGTAAGTTGACATCTGTTCTCTCCTGCTCAAGTCCAACCCCCAGTGATTAATGCCACAGGAATGCGCAGCAAGAATAAAATATTAATCTTTATAAAAGGATGCTCAGGAGCATCCCAGCTAAGCCTTCCAATGAAACACTGGCACCAGAACTCTGCTGAAGCTGAATACAGGCAATACATTTCCATCAGTCTAAAAACATTTCATTTGGAGGGACACTGGCAAACACATTTCTTTATTTTATGGCTCATTTAGTTAACGTAGCCAGGAAAATCCAACCTGTGCTTACTAACCTTGCCTTCACTACACAGCACGGGGACAAAGACTGTCATTTCGGTCGTAATACAGCAATGAAGGGGGCCTGTAAGGATGCTGGACAGGGACTCTTCATCAGGGACCATAGCAACAGGACAAGGAGTGATGGCTATAAACTGAAACAGGGGAAGTTCCTGGTAGATCTGAGGCAGAAGCTGTTCCCTGTGAGGGGGCTGAGGCGCTTGCCCAGGGTGCCCAGAGAAGCTGTGGCTGCCCCATCCCTGGTAGTGTTCAAGACTAGGTTGGACAGAGCCTTGGGCAACATGGTCTAGTGTAGGTGTCCCTGTCCATGTCAGGGGGTTGCAACTAGATGATCATAGAATGGTTTGGCTTGGAAAGGACCTTAAGATTATTTTAGGATTATTAAGGTCCCTTGCAACCCAAACCCTTCTATGATTCTATTATAAGAACTCTTACAAATGCTATATGCTGTCTACTCATATTTAATAGACTAACAATTTCCTAATGGAGAAATCACCGGATTTCCAAAGAGTACAGCAGCTACACAGCTCACTTGGTAATTAGCTGGAAGTCATTTGTAAAGCAAAGCAACAGAGAATACAAACAACTCCATGGGACAAAGCAAATCAGACAAATCACTATTTACACATACCCAAGCTTGTGACGTTTGCAAGGATGAGGCACAACCACCACCCGTAAGTAATTACACATCGAGAGCTGAAACCATGCAGCAGGTTATTAGAGACTGCTCCACACTCCTTTATAAATTCACACTTATATTTAGACGTGCTTATACAGGAGATTTTTACAACACAATCACTTCAGGGGCTACCTTAAAGAAACGGTGCCTTTGGTCCAGGGCTTGAAGTGAGTGAGGTTTGGAAGGGAGATGGACACAAAAGGAAGAACAACTGCAGGGATGGACTCAAGCAAAAGCTTTACAGAAAAGGACTGTGTGTGTCCCGTAACAGATTAATGTAAGTTATTGTGGTAGGGTCATAAGTGTTACTTAATATCTACTTTTAATTCTATATTACTTTTAATTCTATATTACTTTTAATTCTATATTACTTTTAATTCTATATTACTTTTAATTCTATATTACTTTTAATTCTATATTACTTTTAATTCTATATTACTTTTAATTCTATATTACTTTTAATTCTATATTACTTTTAATTCTATATTACTTTTAATTCTATATTACTTTTAATTCTATATTACTTTTAATTCTATATTACTTTTAATTCTATATTACTTTTAATTCTATATTACTTTTAATTCTATATTACTTTTAATTCTATATTACTTTTAATTCTATATTACTTTTAATTCTATATTACTTTTAATTCTATATTACTTTTAATTCTATATTACTTTTAATTCTATATATTCATAGATATGTTTATACATACAGTAGCATGTTTGTATGGCGTACATAAGTCAATATTGATATGCTTATGTCCTAAGCCAAATACACATATATTTAGTGTGAGGTGTCCCTGCTTATGGCAAGGGGGTTGGAACTGGATGATCTTAAGGTCCCTTCCAACCCTAACTGTTCTATGATTCTATGATATACTTGTCCACACCAGTACATGTAAGGCTGCATTCAAGTCTCAAAATCAAGTAACTTGCTGTTTCAGGATGTTAATCACTGGCAATTTAAAATGCTTGGGTGCATGCAAAAAGCTGCATCCCAAGTAGAACAGATGGACACTGGGGTGTTTCAACGACCCTTTAGAAGCATCCAGCCCCTATGGAAAGGCCTTCTGATGATCTTAAAGGTCTTTTCCAACCTAGCTGATTGTATGATAGTTTTCTTCTCTACAATCAAGGAGCAGGACAGGATCAAATGAACTCCTCCAAAGCAGAGACTGCACATCTCCCTGGTCATAACCATCCTTTATCCTGATGATAGCCCTACCTGGGCAGTATCATACAACTACAGAATGGTTTGTGCTGAAAAGGACCTCAAAGCTCATCCCATTCCAATCCCCTGCCATGAGCAGGGACACTTTCCACTAGAGCAGCTTGCTCCAAGCCCTTTCCATTCTATGAAGTTACCTTTAATTTCAAAGGGAAGCCTATAAATTGCACATGACAGAACCACAAAATAAGCGAACACATTTTAAAGCCCTATTTTAGAGCCTTGTGCTGGGTTCAGCCTTGTCCTTTTTAAAGCCATACAAACCACAACACCTCACTACATTCTCACCCTAGGTCCCAAACTCAGATCCCATAAAGACCTCGGAACCATCCCTCACTCCACATCAGCCTTCAAGCACAATGCTTCAAGCGAGCTCTTTCACACCCCTCTCGCCCCAGAATCCTTAAAGCTTCACTAACTCATGTATTTTGAATTCTAATTCCTTGGGAGACGCCAATGAATCTTCCTCCACCACTCAAAGCTCACTATTAGAGCATGTTTCTCCAAGAGAACTACCCTGATGAAACGCTCTTTGGTTTTCTATACATTTTACAGCTCTCCATCCGTTCCACAACCCTGCGCTGTATATTGCTTTTAGGAAAGAAAATCTCCTTTCTGCAATGTGATACAGGATTAGTGCGATGCTCCTATGAAAGCACTGCCTATCAGAAGAAAGTTATTGAATCGAGGAGGAGGAGGAGGAGGGAGTCGAACCACATTGGAGTAATAAGAACTCAAACCTGCAGTGCAAGGGGAAAAGGGAATACCTACATTTATCAAAGGCTGGTTAATTTATTTTCAAGTGAATTCCAGTGTTTATGGAGGGTTCCCAGCACAACTCGCTCTCCCAACAGAGGCTTTATAGTGAACTATGAGTGGCAAGAGGAGCTTTTAAGATGATGCTTTGTTTATCACCACACACACAAAAGGAGACACCCAAACGTGTTGTGAATCTCCACTGCAACTCGACTGAAGCAGGCCAGATTTAAGAACACCTTTAACAGCCAGTGACATGAAAACCCCTGGTTAGGAGCATCCTGATAAGATCCAAAACCCATTAAGTAGCACTGTTCAGTCAAGAAAACTGGATTGAGTTCAGATTAATGACCCTACCATTAAAGCAGATGCATTTACATCTCTCAGGAGCTCAGTAATGTTGGACTAAACCTTTTGCTGCAACCCAAATGGCTGAGGTAAAGAGGTTTAAAAAGCAAATCAGCCATGCACGATTCCTCCTTTCACCTCTGAAAGTGAAACTGTTTGACTGAGGGAAGTCAATGATTAATACAGTAAATACACAATGTGCCCCTATAGCCTTCCTTAGGAGGGCTTTTTATAGCCAGAACTTTTTGGTTTGAGTAAGCTCCTATCCAACAGCACTCAGTATATTCCATGACTACTGCGCCAGAGATCGTGCAACCTAAAAGCAGCCAGGAGAAGGAAAAGATTACGACACATACAGTGAGCTGAAAATGAGTGAAGGAGTAA
>NDXB01020499.1:27812-40862 GCA_002631895.1 Agapornis roseicollis
AAAAAAAAAAAAAAAAAAAAAACAAACCAACAAACCCAGCCAAATCTAAAGCTTCCTTCATTTCTTTTTATCCAAATATGACTATATGAAAATAGTCATCAGGTCTATTTTACTTCAGTTTTGAGTCTGTGATGTGTAGTTAGCAAGAGTGAATTAAGGGTGGGGTTTTGTTGCAGTTGGTTTTATTTTGTCTGCCACACTTGATCAGCTCCTTGACATTTGTGGGGAAAAAAAATACTGCTGAAGAGATAAGTAGCTTAAAGCCATTTATTTCAAAGGGATTGGTTGCTAGGCCAGTGACCTTGAATTTGAGTCTTTATAAAGTCTGTATATAGAGAGTTGTCATCAAGGTAACATGTTTATGGCTAGTTACATTTCTGAATAGATAGACTTATGCGTGTCATAATAAATTTATTGGTTACCTGGATTTAGTAAATTGCAGTATAATGGTTTTAAGTCTGTGAAATGCTAAGGATTAGTGCATGGTGTAAGCCTAATGGTGAAAACAGGACTCTTGAGAATTGTACGTTTGCTGTTAGAACAGAATGTGTTTTCTCCAATTTAAGTATCATTATCTTGCAATAATGAAATTATTCTGTTTTGTTGTTTTGGAAGAACTACTGTGTTTATATTTCATGATGTGAAACATCAGGTATGTAGGAACACTGGATGACCAGGTAACACAGTATTTTGCCAATTTTTCACAGCACATTTACTTTCCGAGCGTCTTTAGAACAATCTGAAAAAGAATTATTTCCATCTTCTTTGTGTATTTGTATTTTTCTCCTATTGAACTGTCAGTAGGCTTGACAAAAGTTCGTTTGCAATATGCCTTCAGTTTTCTAAGTGTATGTTACATAAATCATCAAAGAAAAGCTTCAGATGTGATTTAAAGCTTCATTAAACAACTTATATTAAACAAATACTAGTTCTGATAATAGAATCATAAAATCATAGAATAGTTAGAGTTGGAAAGGACCTTAAGATCATCTAGTTCCAACCCCCCTGCCATAAGCAGGGACACCTCACACTAAACCATGTCACCCAAGGCTTCATCCAACCTGGCCTTGAATACTGCCAGGGATGGAGCACTCGCAGCCTCCCTGGGCAACCCATTCCAGCATCTCACCACCCTAACAGGAAAGAATTTCTTCCTTATATCCAATCTAAACCTCTCCTGTGTAAGTTTGAACCCATTACCAGTTGTCCTGTCACTACAGTCCCTAATGAAGAGCCCCTCCCCAGCATCCCTATAGGCCCATGATATGTCTTGAATTAACTCTTTCATGCCTCAGAAGTATGTCACTTACTACAATGTCTGTGCCTTCAAAATCTCTTGCAGTTATGGTTTAGTATTTTTCTTGCCTCATAAAGTAGTTTAATGTTTAACAGGTCTGTTTTGCAGGTGTATTTATTGAGAGTTTTTAATTTTTGCTTTCAAAGTTTAAGTTACTGCTTACAAATGAAGTTTTCATTCAAAATGCTGTCTTTATTTCCTGAATTAACTAATATTGACAAGTTTGTCCTTCAGAGGGTTGTAATACAGTATTTAATTATCAACTGTAGTTTCAATAGCCTTTGTAACAAGATCATAATTATCTTGCATGTAATCATTGGTTGATACACTGAGCAGCCCATCTATGATTCATTCTTCGCAATTATTCACTTTGTAGCCTTGAGACATAGAGAACTCCATGCTTCTTTTGAACAATTAAGCATTGTTAATTGTTAAAGGTATTCTAATTCTTCCCGTTCTACTTTAGAAATGACCTTGAATCTAGTTGGGAGTGACTGTCTTCTAGGCTGTGTAAACATTCAGTCTCAAATAACCAAATAGTTATTTGTATTTGAGCTTTCCCTTGACTGTCCAAATTAATAAAAACAAGGCTGGATGTTGTACACTGGTACCAAATTGTGGTAATTGGAAAGATACCTAAATGCCAGATAAACCAATTAAGAAGATATGACTATTCAGTTTAGAGAAAGTATCTTAGATAACGTTTAATAATACATAATAATGAAGTCTTCAGAACTTTAGAAGTATGAACTATTTCAGTTTGAACTACAACAAGATCAGCCCTTACCTGCTAATGGTAGGTTAATGATGGTACAAATTTACAAGGTAGTAGAATATTGAAGCTAGTTTTAGTGGGTAGAGGTTAATGGTTTCTTCTTAGTTCTTTTGTCTAATAGAAAATAACAGAGCAAGAACTCTTCAGACCTTCTGTTTTGTTGTGACGTATATGCAGTAAAATTGTAAATAAAAATATGTAAATCCAGAAGTTTCCAATATTAAGTCATACACTATTAAAAGCTGAAATGCCCATAGTTTAAACTTTGGTTAAACAGCAGCATGGGTTTTGGTTTCTTTTTTTTTCATTTTGGGTTAGCAGTGTTTATGTACTTCTAGTTCTAGTAACTTCATGTCTATTTCAGTAATTTACTATATTTGACTTTTACTTATGCAGTGTAATGAAAATCTATATTTTTTTTGTATGAACCTTGCGTATTTGAATACTTTGGAAAAAAAATCCTGTGGTTAGTTTGAATGAGGTAAGGCATACTGACAAATATGCTATCAGAGTATTTGATGGAAAATTGTGTGGGTTTTTTACAATAATTTTGTCTGTTACTTTTTTTAGATATATCAGTATGAATTACAGATATATCAAAGCAAGAATACTGTAATAAGAAGTCAAAATAGTTTTATTAAATCTTCAGATGAATTAAGATGATGTTTAGAAATGTATTGCATGCTTTCTGGTGGTAGTCTACTTTCTTACTAATGAATTTTCTGAAGCGTATTAAAATATATTTTAGCTCATCACATTTCTACCTTCTTCAAGGTATCTTTTGCTCCTGTGTTGAAATTCTTAATTTTTTATACTAGAGTTAGTATAAAACTAACTAGAGTTAAGCTCTAGATAGTTGTCAAAACATTAATCTACTTTTGATGAAGTCTGTATATTCAGCTTTTGTTAAAATCAAGTTTTCAAATTTCATTAAACTTCTCTAACAGTGTCAGTTGCCAGCAATCAAAACTACGTAATTTTCAGGGATCTGAGTAGAATATGTCTTTTAAACTTTGAACAAGATAGTCTTCCACTAATCGCCTTACATTAACAGCACTCAAAAATTAGCTAAGCAAAAGGCTTTTCTCAACATCCCTCAAGCAGGTTGGCTTGCTATGCTTACGGTCATATGAGTTGTGGACAATTTCTGATCTGTTTAGTCACTAGAAAATGTGACAGTCAGGCTGTCACTAGAAAAAAAACAAAAACAAAACCAAACAATTTCTGGATCCTCATGTTAAAATCTGCAGCTTTCTTATGTGCCATAATGTTTGTGCTGCTTAAAGTTTGCTCATTTGCTAAACACTGTAGTCTGTGTGTAGCGATATGCTAAGGTTAGTGGAGTTGTAGTTCTGTTTTATGGCCTTTTAAAAATCTTTTTTAGGTTAATCTTAGTTGTGAATTTCACAGAGATGCGGCACTTACTTTGGATGCACTTTGCCAAGCAGTTGTTATTTTATGGAGAGGGATTTAGATTCTCTTAAAAAAAAGGAAAATAAATAAATAAAAGTTGGAGCAGCTGAAAAGGATTGTGTCACCAAGTCCTGTCTTAGACAAGGATCTCCTTGTGAGGCTTCAAAGTTCTTGCTGTTGCCACCCTCACTATATGTATCTCAATTTGAATTTTTGGGCTGGGTAGCTTCTCTGCTTACTTTATAGTTGCATCTGCCCAAGTGACATTTTGATTTATTCTGACTTTACTCTGTATTGTGCATGCTTGCATGCACTTTCTCCCTCTGAAATATGTTATGGAGCACAATTTTGTTCTCTCCCAAAGCAGGAGATGAAAGCTTTGTGGTCTATCAATGAATAGAGGTAATATATGTTATGAAGTTCAGTCTTGTATAAGCATATGATATGTACTATATGGATGCACATTAGCTCTTGATTTTGTTATCCAAATAATATTTCAACTGAAGCATAAGCTCTTTCTAATGTGAAAAGCAACTGTTGTATCATTGGCATGTTGTAGTAGAACAAAAAAAGCAACTTCTGTTTCAGTTTGCTTTCAACTCAATGTCTCATTTACTAGTATTTAGAATGTATTATTGTGGAGGAGAATAAGAGTGTTAGTGTTTGTTTTCTTCTAGATCTTCAATATACGATGTAGCGATAAAAGGCATAATATGTAATCACTAGTATTTCTAACTCAATACAGAAGGCTACAATGCAATGTAGTACTAAAGGGAAAGTTGTTGGTAATGTATCTTTAAAATCATTTTCTTGCAACACTGTCATAAATGTAGTTCCACAACATGCAATGTCCTAATGATGTCCTGTCATTTTAGAGAGGTAAAATAAAACTGCCTTTTAAATAAGTTACTGTCAAGTCATAGGATTTGTTTTCTAAGGCAAAGTAAACATGTTGGTTGTATGTCTAGGATTCTGGAAGAAAAAGTTAGCTGTTTGTCATGTAATTACATTTTGCTTGCAGGACATTGAGCAGGTGTTTGAAGACTCACTTTTACTGTTCAAGCTTCTGCTTTTAACTAAAGATAGTTAAATTGTAAAATTGACAAAAGTAGAATTAGATAATCTAGGCAATTAAATTTTGTCATTAAGCAAACTTGTCAAATTTAGAAAATTTAAAAAGGTTTACTGAAATGCCTTTCCAAAAGCCTATGCAGTTGTGTGCGTATATATGTTTGTAGCCAGTCCTTTGCAAAAGAAATGCTTTTGAGTATTTTCCCACTTGCATATACAGAATCTTGGCACAAAGTGGAACATTTTCTATCCAGTTACTTTTTAGTTTTGAAAAACTTAAGTACTGCAAATAATTCCACAATAACTTCTCTCTCTTTTTCTCTTTTGTTTAAATGCATGTTTGGTTCATTGAAAGATTTATATTCCTTAGTACTTTCACATCAAATTTATGTCCATTTTAATATTGAAGAAAAAAGTGTTAGAAAAATGGCGCAACCACAGACTTTTACAGTTGCCTTTCATGAATCTTCTGTCATCAAATTCCTTCAAATTAAATAGAATCTGAAAAAAGTATAAATACATATTTTGATGCTTTCTTGGAAGTAAATTATGATATTATAAACATTTTTGATGCAATACATCAATTTCCTTCATTTAGTAAAATATTTGGCACTGGATTGTCAATGTTCCATTACAGACTATAGTCACAGTTCTAAATAAACACTTAGATGAGGAAATTGTACTTTTTAATATGTGTGAAATTTAAATTATTTTTTCCAAATTAGGAAGACAGTCCTGCAGTGTAAGAATATAAAAACCAGGGAAGGTAACCAGATATCTTTCTTCATTATGTTCACAAAGTCATTTTAAATGAAAACTTACATTAAAAATATAGGGAATACTTTTTAAATTTTCTGGAGAGAAGGTCTAGGTATAATCATTTCCATGCTAAGCTTGAGGGGTTCTTAAATATGGGTTTACAGAACACCTAATGTAAAGGCTAAAGCAAGCTATGGATCTCATGATTGTAGTAGTTGTCTTTAATTTCTTTACTGAATATAGAGAAGGTACTGGTAGTAATACTGAGCTGTTAGTACATTTTCTACCATGAGAAGATATTCTTCCTATAAAAAATAAGGAAAATAAGCATTCCGCTGATATACTGGACTTGTAGAATGAATAAATACTTATGTATACACTAAATACATATAAATATATACACTCACACCTAACCAAAATTATTGTGTGTGTGCCATCATACCTAAAAAGAAATGCAGATGTTATTTGCAGCTTTTGAGAAGACCTTTGTCTTTACTGTCAAAACCAGAAGTGTCCAAAAGCTGTTGTTGGAAATGAAGAAATCCCAAGCCCATCTTGGTCTCTTCCTTTAAATACAGCAATCTACACGGTTTCACTTTATCTACATGCTTTCTAAAAAGTAAGCCATATTTTATCTGTTTTATTGATACATGAATGATTATGAGTTTTCTGAATATTTCCATTTTCTCACGACTAGCTGAGTTTTTATTGCAGTTGCAGCAATAGCATTTCTATATGAATGTAATGCTTGTACAGTTGCCATCTCTTGCAAAGTTTGGAAATTTGGAGAAAAAAAACAAACCTGATAAAGCTACTGATTGCATATTTGAAAAGAAGATATACAGAATCAGAAAATATACATGTGTGCAAGAGCTTGTGACTTTTTTGAAAAAGATCTTTTCTCCTGTTTTTAACATTTGTATTGTTTTCATGGAGGCTATTTGAATTTGTTTAGACTCTAAAATATAGATTGTGCTTTTATTCATAAGTCTAGTTGGAACATAACTACTACTAAGAAGAAAATTCTTGATGTTCTACAGCTCTTAAATTTTTCCCCTTCAAGATTTGATAGTTCATGTAGTAATTGTTAGTATACAGTGCTCTTCTTCATTACCCAAAGAACTTTACTTTGAAACAAGTAAATCTTAGTTATTCGCTTTCCTGCAATATTTATTAGAAGTATTTTTAACAACCAGTTAATTTTTTTGTCTCTACATATTACAAAACCAAACTACAATCAAAAGTTCTGCTACCAAAACATGGGTTTTAAAGCACATAGTTAAACCCCTATAAGCATTCTTTAGGCTGAGTGTAGTGTTTGTGACAAAATTTCAAGATCATAGATACAAATCTAAAACTTGTTATAATTTCTGTTTCCCAGTTTTGTCGGGGATATATTGTAGGGCTTCTGCTTTTAAAGGATCATCTTCCATTGTGGAATCTAATTTTACCTGTAAGTCCTCGGCTGGCAGCTCTGCTTAAACTTCTGTTTTAACTTCTCTACATATCCCTTAATACATTAATATTCTACATACTTATGTAGTGGATGAATAATTAGTAAGACAAACAAATCAAGTGCCTTTGGTAGTGTTCATCTTGTTCAAGAATCTCCATTAAAGGTTTCCATTTCTCTTTTTAGCAAGAACATTGTACATATACTTGTTAAAAACAAAGGTAACATGTTTTTTTATCCAGAGAACTGAATACAGTGTTAGTTCTTCTGGTATTCAGTAGTTTGTAACATGAGCTGTGAAGCATATTAGTGCGTACATGCCTCAAAACCTTAGCTCTTTCAAACTTGAAGAACTAGTTCAAATTGATATGCTTGTAAGAGAAGAGACAGCGTATGAGGGCTTATAATGATTAGATAGGCAAAAAGAGCAGATAATTTAGCTACAGAAATCTGCAGAGCAGTGACATGCCATTCCATTCAATTTTTTACCAGATATCACAGACTGGAAATGTGAGCTTTGGCTGATGCTGGGAAGGAGAGTGCGGCAGGCAGCTGTAATTCCCATCCTGTAAAGGTACTGATACTTAAAGTCTCTGTAGTCCAAATTGGTACACAGAAATACTAAAATACTGAATTAGGACATTGGAAACATTTTCAGAGTTCATTTTCTGCCAACCATTCCTAGATGTTCTATGGATACATTTACAATTTTTTGCTTTTTTGATGTAAGGAGAAGGTACTTTGGAGTTGCCTGCAGGTTGCTTCCTAAAATACTGTCTTATAATAAGCAGACAATACTATGTGCAATGCAGTTCTAGTGTTTTTTCTAGGGTTTAGCTTGAAGAACAGATTTCTGAACTCAGTGATATCCAATTGATTTAAATGAGGCCAGAATTTTCTTCCATGTACTTTAAGGGTGGTTGCTCCCAAATCAAGTTAACCTTCCTCACTGATATTTCTGCCTAAGAAAAGGTAGTTAAATTTTGAGTCTCACCATTAAAAAAAAAAAGATTTTTCTAGTTTTATTTTTAACAATGTGATGTTGCTGAAAGGTATTTCAGTGCAGGGTGAGCTGCAGACAGTTGTTCCAGTGCATTCATTGACTATCTTGGTAGCATCAGGTTTGTCTGCAGTGCTATAACAATTACAGTTATGGTTCCCACAGGGAGGAATCATAGTAAAAAGTAAATTTATTTGTGAAATAAGGGTGGATTTTTTTTTTTTTTTTTTTCTGGGGTATGCTTTTAGGGAATCATAAAACCGAGAGACTAACTGAACGTTAACATGACTCCAGGTACTGTAAAACCCATTACATTTTATATATTTTCAGGGAGTATGGAGTGCACAGGAGGGAAATGGCATATCGCTGGAAAGTTGCTCTAATTCAGCACAGGATTCTTGTGAGAAATTACTTCTAATATTACATCATCCTATTCTGTTATTCACAGTTTACAGTCTAATTTCTTCATCTTTTTATGCCACTCTTTTCATATCAGTAACCACATTAAAATAAATATAGCAGATTAAATAGGCTTTCATCAGTGTTAGCAGTGCACATCTGATAATGTGACAATTCTGTACTATATATTTTATCATACTGCATTATGTGAGCTCTTGTGAGTTCAGTAATAAAATTAATTTTCCTTTTTAATAAGATTTACTAGTTTTTAACATTAAATTAGGGTTAACATGAGATTCAAGGTACAAAAATAAGTCTCAGCTGCTTTCACTCCAGTGAATTTTTCTGACAATGATACAAGTAGCACTTAGTACCCTTGCAAAATAACAAAATTCTGTCTTTGTTTGCCTGAGGTTACTACCTTTGTCTAATTTATGATTTCTTATAAAACTTCATTTGTAGCTTGAAGGAAAGTACTTCTCCTTTTCCTGTTCTGTAATGTCAAAGGAAAACCTGAAAGATTTTTTTATTTGTATGGGTACTGGCTTAAAGTTGGCAGTGACACTAACAAAATATATTTTCAGTTGTAATAGCAATCTCATTTAGTAAAACTACTGTAAGTATGAAAAAGACTACAAAGATTAGGTTTTTATCATAGATTTAAAAAAATGGATACACAACATGAAACTGTCTTTTAAGGAACTGGTTTATTTCACTGTTCTTTTCTGCAGGTAACAGGCATTTGTAGATGATTCATTAAGATGAGCATGAAACGCTATGGTCAGCTGTATAACCTTTTATTGAACTCTCTCTGCTGATTCATAAATGTAGTGTCAGATGGAAGGTAGTAGTTCAGGTTTTATTCCTACCTACAGTGCCCAGAAATAGTGCTTGTTTGTATATTGTTTTGTGTTTGGAGGACAGAAGTGTGCATTTTTTTCTGCATTTTAATGCATTTTGTAGAAAGCATTCCCATATAAATTTGGTACATGATGTATACCAATACTTGAGTTAATCCTATCTTCCTTTTCTTTGGAGCTTGTCCATTTCAGCTTTTGTTCTATTAGCTAGGGATTTCCTCTTGTTAAAGTGGTGTGATTCTACTTTTTCTTACTCCCCCTCTCTGTTCTTTCTGTACCACATATGTACACAATTTGTACACATGCATTTCAGTTACTGAGCATGGCTCCGTAGTCATGATCACTTACAAGAAACTATTATCCATTGGTGACTCCATCTATCATATATATCATAGTATTTGGTAGGTTGCCTGCCATCATCTCATTTCAGTCTATGTACCAGAGGTTTGCTTCCTAATATTCTTTATTTACTTAAGTGATCTTACACACTGATGTGGTCAGGATTGTGGGTTTTCTTGTTTCTTGTGATGGATCACATATCTAGTTTTTCTGTCCTTGATTCCTAGGACATCTTGTCTTCACTGTGCTCATCTTGTTATAGATACTCATAACTTTATTATTTTTAAAGCTGATCTCAGTTTTTTTCACAGACACTTCCTTCTTACCTATTTTTGGTTACTGTGGATTAATTACTCTTTCTTCACAAGACTGTAAATTATGTGTCAAATTGCATAACCTGTCTATGAAATTTCAGATTGCTTGTGTCTAAACTTTGCTGTTTGTAAAAACATTCAAATGCTTGTTCTTCTTACAGGTTAAAAGTGCCATATCTAGATCCTTAAATTTTGTTTCTTAAAAAAGCTGCTTCCAAGATCATTTGACTAAGATCTTTCCCTGATGATATTGCTTCAATTTCATTGCTTTTTAATTCTATGTCTTCTCAAAGGCAAAGTATTGTTCCTGCTCATTGAAGTTTTCTATACTTGAACTCCTTTGCCTAGAAAGAATTTTACCATATTTGACTCATGGTCCTTGTTAATAACTATTATTGCTCCAAACTGTGTATGATTCCATGCATGAAGAAAGCTCTTAGCAACATCTGAACTTTTAGATTCTTTTCCAAACCTGTTCGCAGAATCCTGTCCTGATATGAGGTTGTAAGTGCCAAGGATTATAGCTGGACAGATACTGTACCTTATGAATTATGAGTAAATACTGCTTTCTTTTTCCTAATTTTAAAGTAAACCAGACAAATTTAAAAACAAAACAAATTGAAATATCTGAATAGCATGTGTCATCAAGTGTATGCATTTACTTTTGTTCTAAACACTGATTCTTTTCTCCTGTTGCTTTAGACATCTTGTTCCATCTCTTTTCTGCTAGAGTGTAAAGGTCAACATGCTGCCCTTTTTGCCATTTGCAGGATTTTTGTCCTGTTGCTCTAATTGTGTAGAAGATGCAATAATAAGGATCATTTGGTGTGCGTACTTTAAATATCATTATATTGTGGTTATGTAATAGAATGTGTGTCTTTTCTAAGGTATTAATGATCACATATGAGAAGTATGCTACTCTTCTGAATGCTATGCTTTGTGGTGAGCTTTGTGCATTAATGACTGTCTTGTAATCAAATAGGAAAAATGGCTGTTCAGCACATAAAATCAGATAGTCATTTTCTCTGTAGCAGATGAAAATTCTCATTTTCAAACATTATAGTTTTAGGCTTAGTGTATTAGTCACATTAAGAATAAAGGTACTTCTTACCTTTTTAAGTATATTTCAGGTTTAGTGCAGAAATGCACCTGTATCTGAATATCCGATATACAGAAATAGTTTCTATTCTGTGTTTTCATACATTGCAATTTAGTTTTCAAGGTCATAGAATGTATTTCTAGAAATGTATAAACTGAGTTTTCATAGTGTTGAAAAAGTGTTTCAGTATACAGTAACCTCTTTTTCCTTCTGCTGTGTGGCTTATAATAGTCATTTTATGCTGATTTAATGTCTTCCTTGAGAATACCTTCAAGGACACCTTTGATTACATTGATCAGACTTAATGAATATGTATATGTATTGGACTAAATTGTTGGTTACATTTAAAAATAAACTGCCCTGAATATCATATTATAGAAGATTGCAGTGAAAGAATTGGCCTATCCATTCTTAATGTGAGATTAAATAACTTTAGCATAACTCTATTTTAAAATATTGTAAAAAAAAAACCCTCTCTAATTCAGAAAGTTAATAATTTGATCTGAAATTTGCAGTTCACCTGTGTATTAGAGATATTTTTTTTTACCTTTTTTCCTTACAATTAAAAGTTGGAACCTCTGTGTGGTTAAAAGATAGACATTTAGATGAAACAGACCTAATGATATACAAGTTTAATAAAATTGTGTGTATGTCTCCTTGTTGAACTTGTTGCTAATTGATATACTAGTTAGAGTTTTCGCTCAAACTGGAGGAAGGTACGCTCACTCTGGAGCACCCACTCTGCTTTTAGACAGTACCTTACTAATTTATAACTTTTCTAACAGTCTGTTTGGTGTGGTACAATGTAAGATGCTAATCATATATGTTTAACTGACAATCGTAGTTTAACAGAAAGAGCTCTTCTTCCTTTCTAATGCCTTTGTTCATCCCACTTCAAAATATTTGAAGTAGTATGGGAGCACTATACTGACAGATGGCATTGTGAAATGATTTTATCAGATTTCCATAGAGGCTTCTTTTGAAGTTTGCTTTCTACCTGTCATTCCTGAAACCAAGTATGACTTTAAAGATTCAAACATTAAAATAATAATTTAATTCTCTAGCCCAAATTAAGGCACATCACACAAATTACAGATTAATTGCAAAGGGTACTTTTTTTATAAGTTCTGTTCTGCAACATTCAATAAGGCTGAATTTGTTGATGTTTATTAAGCAAGTCTTTTCAGGATGAACAGGCTAGAATGCTTTCTCAGCTGTATTTTCACTTCAAGACTAGAAGAAATAAGACTAAGAAAAATTCTGTTATTAAATAATTTAAGATCCAGGACATAGAAATCAGACTTGCTTTGTGGAGATCAAGGTTTTAGTCCAGCATGAAGTCTCACTGTGAGTGTAGTTTAAGCATTAAAACTTGAAATGGAAGGTTGAGATGCTAGATGATCAATTCTCTAGCTGTGAAATGCTGTAATAAATTGAATTATAAACATTTAGTATTGATAAATCCTCCTAGTTGTTTGGTATGAGTTCATGAAATGAAACACTGTTGAATTATTGAGATAATTTAAGTGATTGCTGTTTGTGAAACTAGCTTCACTCTCTATAATGTTTGTGTAGTTTTATTTCATCAGCCCATCTAAAGTTATGTAGAAAGGCATTTAAGCAGTTAAAAAACAGTATTGTATTCATTTCGTAAAAATCACTTTCTAAGGATAATGTTTACTCTGTAGGAATTATAACAGCAGTTAAAATATGTTTGCTAAGAGTGGAGTTTATAGATTCTTTATTGTAGCTAAGGTAATCAACACAGCAGGACCATAAAGACTATGACCCAGGAAACTTACATGTGTGTATGAGAAGGAGAAAATTTATTGGTAAATAAGTATATTGACTACAGGAAAATGCTTGTGGAGGAGTTGGCAACATCAGCTTTATTGTTTTCAGCAAAGAATTTCAACCTAAAGTAAGCTGTCTTGATGATAAATGTACAATAATTGTCAACTAATGTCTGTATCATTATGTAACAGTGGTTGGATGCATTTTTATAAAGATCATGAAACTTCAAAAAAAAAGTCTCATAATCTATTAAAGAAAATGTAGACTCATGTCTACAAAATTTATAAAGTATTGTAAATTATCTCAAAGGTGTATTTTAGCTAGGAATTACATTATGAATTGGTGTCTGTGATCATTTCCATGCAAAGTTTTAGTAAACTTGCTTAGCTTTAAAATAGAAATGTTGCATTAGAGTGTTCCGTGAGAATTTGTTCTTTTATTTTGTTTGGTTTTTTTTTGTTTTTTTTTTTTTTTTTT
>NDXB01020499.1:82307-99985 GCA_002631895.1 Agapornis roseicollis
CCATTTCCCCCCCCTTTTTTTTTTTAAATCATCTGTGAGCTTTTTAGAGCATGCAAAATAGGGATTCAGCAAGATCTTTAGCTCATTGCTACTGAACTTGCCAAGGCCATTATATCTACCTTTACTATTCTAAATGTGATTTTGTGAAAGAATGAAAATAGTTCAGCAAATATCTGTGAAGTGAGCATTTTTGGATGCTTAGGAATGTGCAACTGTGTTGGCTATAAAAATAGAAACTAGCTGTCATCCAGTGCAAAAAAGTTATTAAAAAGTTCTATTTAGAAAATTCTGCCTAGGTAATGTTTTTTCTTCTTTCACTGTGGACTTCTGTATGAGAAAATACTTGTAAATCTATATAAATCTTCTGGTTGGGAATAATTCTGGCATTTGCTTTTGGAGGGAAATAACTCTTTTTACTGACATTTCAGTTTACCTCTTACTGCATCAAGATCATTTAACATCCTGCCTTATTCCTACACCCATGAAATGCTTTTAATGTTGTTATGTAGTATTAATAGTAATAATTATAGCTTTAATATTAAGATTAATCCAACATTTATGTTGTAGCTTTCTCTGGAAAACAATATTGTCTTATGTCTGTATGTGTATATAGTGAGCCTTCGAGGAGCCTATACTATGTATAGTTTAAGGGTGAGAGCGTTGTATCTTTGTGGACTGATTCCATCCAAAGGTATGTGTTATGCATTGTTCCTGGATGTCCCTGTCTTTCTTAAACAGCTACCTTGAACTCAATGCATGAAATTTAGAAAGCTGAATTTAGAGAGAGGTAAATGCCATTCATTAAAAAACCAAAGGGCATGCTCTAAAAGGGTTCCAGTCTGGAAGTCAGGAAGGAATTTGTTATAAGCACAATATGAATTTGGACTAAGATTTAGAGAGGAACACAAAGGAGCAAAGTACAAAAAGAAGCTTGTCTTTGTGTTTGTGCATGTGTGTTTCTAAGTGCTCATTCTGTATCTGTGTTATATGACTACATCAAAATGTCATCCTGGTTTTGACATGGCAGTATTCTTCCTGTTCTGAAAACATAAGGTGTATGCATCCTTGTCTCTTTCCTTATATTTCTGGACTGGGATGTAGAATAATTCTTATGATACAGTTGCTGTAAATGTGCCTGTATACATATTAACCCTAAGTGAAATTATGTTTGTCTCTAGTGTACAACTTGAACACTATAGATAATTTCTTGCATGATCATGTTCTGAATTAAAAAGCATTCAGTAATAATAGCCATACTTGTAAAAATTCATGTTTCCATTATCACTGTCAATGGTTACTTGCAATATGTATAAAAAAAAATCTAGTATAAATATTTTAATAGACTCTCTAATCTGAACCTTGAGTATAGTTCATTTACCTAAAATACGCTATTGCCTTTCTCCAAATAAAATACGTAGTAAGGAATATATACCTCCTTGAGCAATCCAGGAGGATTTTCCAGAGCTTTTCACAGGCTTTTAAACTAAGGAACTTGAGAAATATTTTTGAGAAGAAGATCTCCCTTAGTGATTTGAAGTGTTATCACTCTAAACTATAAAATGTATCAGTTCCTACAATTTCTCAAAGTATATTTTCTGCTTAAATAGGTGGGGTATTTTTCCTTTGGTAATTGTAAGTGTAGGAGGCACTATTAATGAAGGTTCATATTACTGTAACATGTCATAAAAGCTGTAATTGCCAACTGAATATTACATGAAAAATATTCTTAAGTGCCTTTGCTGATAGGACAGTTCAGTCCAGATATCTTGAAAATCACATGTAATTTTTCTGTTTCTATTCTATGGTCCTCTTCCAAAAATAAGGTCAGCTCTGGTCTTTTAGTAGTATTGTGTGCTTGGTTTTTAATGATTTTGACCACTTTTTCTTCTCAGAGACCTTCACATTTTCATCAAACTTGGGTATTAGATTTCTATTGATATATTTTATTTATTCACTTAGATACTTATTGTTCACTGATGGGGAAGAATAGTAACATTTAAATAGCAAATTATTAAAATCAGTATTTTTTTAAATTCTGTATTTTGTATTCCCATATTTTTTATGTTTTGTTTTTTTTTTTCATTATTTTGTTATTGAGGACAGACCCTTACAGGAAATGGGTTCGCTTTCCAGCTTAACAAAACTGAAGAAGGTGACAGTTTTAGCCTATTTAACAAACAATTTGAGAGGTAGAAAGGAAAATAGATAGGGCATTGTTTCCCCAAGTACTATTTTGGAGAAGTTCTTCTCTGACATACAATTTAATAGCAGCAAAATGTAAACATTCTTCTTGTTCCCTTTCTAATTGCTTTCACAGTTAGATGTTAATGTTATGATGGAATCAGGTGGGTTTTAATTTTCTTTGTTTAAATAGTTATTTGTTACAGATCATTTTACAAATAATATATGAAGACAACCGTTTCCCCAAATGAACTGCCCATGGTTTGAGGTCTTGCTTAGTTCTAGAGCTTTATTTCCCAGAAACATGCTTTCCCAAAGTGTAATTAGGTGGTGCTCACTTTCAGTTGCAGTCCTTTGTTACTGATTTACACACACACACACTTTCTCTCTGAATAGTTCTTATCTGAGTAAAATCCTTCATAAAACCATAGCAGACAAAATCTCTGGCCTTTGCCTTCGGTTATGGGGAAATTTACCAGGTCATGTAGTGGAATCTACAGGGGGTTTATGAATAATTCTTAAAAAAAGAAAACTAGTTATAAACCTTGTTTCCTGCCTTACACATAACAGTGCGACGATAATCATTAATTGCTCATTTCCCTGTATATAGTTTTGGCAAAATCATCAAATCATTAGCTGATACCCATCAAAGTGGTTTATATTCAAAGGATTGTTTGCTTTGTGAGATGACTCATCATCCGTTCTAAGCATTCAATAAAAATTGAGTGATTTTTTTTTTCCTTTTATTTAAATCTATTTAATTTCCTAGGTTTCTCTCTCACATGAGAATAATCTGTTTCTTCAGACTCATAACTATGTTAAACTTGGGTTCACATAGTTCACTGTTGTGACCAGAGCACAATGGACTGTAAACCTGACATTTTCATAAAACTCTGAGAACTGCAGTTCATGCATTTTACAGAAATTTTTAAACTTGATTCAATATTATATATGAATTCTAATGAAAGAGTCACATATCCAATTAAAATAAATTGGAATATATGTAGGTATGAATATGTATATATATGCACATATATGTGCATTGCTATCTGTATGGGATACCTGGAAGATGTGTTATGGGTTAAGCAGTCAGTTTCTTCTGCTAAAGCTAGTAAGGCTTCCTGGGAACACCTGATCAGAAAATGCTTGAGGACTGATGTTAGAGGACCCCAAGTTCTAACTTACTTTTTCAGATTTCAACAAGTCACATGCATAAATGCGCGTGCTTGTTAATCATCACATCTATTAACATGTATCAAGAAATAGACCTCTTATTCTAACTTTCTGCTTTTATTAGGTGCTTGACTCATGTGAAGTATAATGTAGCTGCAGAAAACATTAATAGAATTTCAGAAGTAATTGCAGATGAAACTTTAAAGGGAACAGTTTATTTCTCTCCAAAAGAAGAGTGGAGCGAAATGCATCCAGTTAGTAATCGTGAAATTTAAAATCAAAATCAAGGATATCCTGGTTTTGTAACAGAGATATCAATAAATTCTTACAGGGAGGTAATCTGTTTCATAGATTCCCTTCAATATTTTCTACTTTTATTCAGCCATTTTAATTGCTGTTGAAAATCACAAAGTCACAGAATGCTGTTTTAGTTGAAAAAAGTTAAGTTTTGCTCCATACCTGTATAAGCATTTTGTGCAAAGAGTCCAAAATTATTTTGTCTGGATAAAAACAAAAGCAGAACATCAGTGCTTTAGAATTCCTACCAGCCCTTGCTCACCTTTCAGTTCGGGAAACCTATTAGATCAGGCTTTAAGAGAGAGACACCTTTCTATCTGTGATGAATATGAGAAGAGGTTTTATATTAAGATCAGTTGACTCTCTCAAGAAGCAAAGGTTAAAGAACAGGGAAGATAAGGACTGAAGGAAGGAGAAAACTGTCTTGTGATCTCTGTGAGACTGCACATACAGGGGATGTTCTTAATGTCTTGCTGTTTAAGGTTGTGTACATTTTGTCATAGTGTCAAAGTGCAGTCCTGTGTTACCGAAAACATTTGCAACATCAGTGTTAGGCTAAAGCTGTTGGTGACAGTGTTATACAGAATCCCTCTCTAAAAGGCATTTGATCACAGAAATAAATATATAGGACATTAGGGTTAGTAGACTGCTGTACAGTGAGTTGTCAAATGAAAAGCTTAATGCAGATCAGTTGATGAGAGATTTTAGTGCAACCTTTCATTTATTTAAGATTTTAGCTTTGGCTCCTCTGTCAGGTTTTCCCTTTCAGTGTCGAAGAAATTGGCATGGTATTCTGGAGAAATATAAGGAAATTTAATCAGTTGGATGTATTGGGACTAACCTGGGCTGGTAGTGCATTGTGCTTTTTAGGTTTTCAAATGCTCTTTGAGATTGGTGTAAGAGCCCAAGAAAAAGTGTATAGTCATATAAATGCTAGGCAGTCTCTTCTGAAAGGTACAGAGCGTTCCCCAAAACTTACAACTAAGGTTCATAAAATACAGAAACATACTTGACATTTAATGAATGTTTCTGTGAATACAGTAGAACTCTTACACATTGAATTAGTCTTTAAGCAAACACTTAAAAGTTTAATGGTAAGCATATATATAGGTGTATGCCTATTAAATATAGAAAGAAAAACATTGGAAACATTAGCGTCCTTTATCATAGAATCATAGAATAGTTAGGGTTGGAAAGGACCTTAAGATCATCTAGTTCCAACTCCCCTGCCATAAACAGGGACACCTCACGCTAAACCATGCCACCCAAGGTTTCGTCCAACCTGGCCTTGAACACTGCCAGGGAAGGAGCACTCACAACTTCCTTGGGCAACCCATTCCAGTGCCTCATCACCCTAACAGTAAAGAATTTCTTCCTTATATCAAATCTAAACCTCCCCTGTTTACGTTTGAACCCATTACCCCTTGTCCTGTCACTACAGTCCCTAATGAAGAGTCCCTCCCCAGCATCCCTATAGGCCCCCTTCAGGTACTGGAAGACTGCTATGAGGTGTCCACGCAGCCTTCTCTTCTCCAGGCTGAACAGCCCCAACTTTCTCAGCCTGTCTTCATATGGGTGATGCCCCAGTCCCCTGACCATCCTCGTGGCCCTCCTCTGGACTTGTTCCAAGAGTTCCATGTCCATTTTATGTTGAGGACACCAGAACTGCACACAATACTCCAAGTGAGGTCTCAAGAGAGCAGAGTAGATCCTGTTGCATCTTCTAGCATTTATTCTATTGGTTGTTTTAAAAGCTTCTGGTCTGTTGTTTTGAAGTTCTTGATATAACTTAGTGTGATGCAGTTGCCAAGGATATTTGCCAGAAGTAAAATTTTTGGTAGTTAAAGAAGGTGGAAGAAAAACTTAATTATTAAAGTTACTGCAAGCTGTTAAGCATTTAGGTATAGCTAACTTACGATGCTTCAAAGTAGATTTTTATTTACTTACTTTTAGATTGTTGATGGCTGTTAATGGTTTCATATACCTCCTCCCTCCCTCCCCACCCCACAAGGAACTGCAGAAAAAGAGTATTTTATATAATGGCATATCTATTTCTATAGAAAAAAAACCTAGTCTGAAGAAAAATATCCCCTAAAAGCTAAAGAAAAAAAACAACCCACAACTGATTAAGATTTCTTTTTTCTTTATTTGTTTTAAAAATCTTGTTTTGGTTATCAGTACAGGTAGACTTTTTTGTTCAATTACATTCTGTCTCTTTTATTTGGTAGGGAAAGTTAAAACACGCATGCAAATTAATTTTTAGTTCTGATGAAAGAGTAGAGAAACCACATTTTTCTTGCTGAAAATTAGACCACATATGAATGCTGAGCAACAGAGAACTTGGGCTCCTTAGAAAAAGTTAATATGAAATTACTGTAGCAACATCATCATGATGTCTTTAGATAGTTGTTTTTCTATTGTGTGACTATATGCAAACTTCTGTCATGGGATTTAGTATTATCAAACATACGTAAAAATATTTTGACAGGTTTTTTTGAATCTACAGGGATCATGCCCTCATACTCCACATCTGGTCATTTTCTATAGCAAAATTATCATGTAGAAGACAATGTACAATGCACCTATCAATCATTAATCAATGTACCATGATCTAATTTCCAATTTTAATTGTAAATAATTTAAAAAATATAATAATTTTATACTGGCAGTGTTACCCCTTCCTCACCAAAGGCATTGATTATTATAATGCATTCTCATAATTTTGTATATTATTCTAGTAATCAAAATCGTACGACAAAAGTGTGCATGTAGGTGGCTGAGCTTTTGTTCACAGAAATGCGTAGAGTGGATGGATGCAGCTGTTAACTGAACATGATAAATAATCTGACAGTTTACTTTAGACACTATTGGAGCCTTAAAGCTTTTGAAACAACAAATTTCACCAACTTTAGTGATTCATAGGCTTATTTTTGTTATACAGGTTGGTCATACAACTGGCAGTTTTCCTTTTGTTTGACTCTTGTAAATTATTGTACTCTGTTATCTGAGTGAAAAGCTGTTAGAGTTGTGTGAAGTAATAAAACAACATTACTTCAGAAGATTAAAGCAGCTCCCAGTTGTACATGTATGATTTCTCCACTTTTGTTTTTTCTTGTTGATCTAACCCTTGAAGAAAAGGTGCTATTAAAAGCAAAGGTGTCATTTAAAACTGCATTTTACTCTGCGTGAAATGTGCTTTTGCACAATTGCATATCTTCATGGAGCAGTGATTTCAGTTTACTGCATCCTGATTTATACAGACTAAAATGTAGTATGTTTGGTCCATAGTAAGACATAAAGCATATTTTTGTTATATTGCACCTCCTGAAATCACATAGATTCTAGAATATGCTTTAGTCACTTAGAATCAAGTCTAATGAAATTCATATTTAACATTGACTGTTTTCCTTTCAGCTGTTTTGACAGTAGTCATCCTTGTAAAGTGCTTTCTGTGTTAGACTCTGGTAGCTCAGAAGTAACCTGATCTTTGTTTTGTTTCGGTGTGTTGTCTGCTGACCTACAGAACACTTGCATTAGCTGCATTGATCAATCCGCATCACATCTCATCATTTAGGAGACAGTTAATACTGCAGCATAAAGACTCCCTAGAGCATTTTCTTAGAGCTGGATTGCTTTACACAGAAACCACAGGAGTTGTTTGCAAAAGGGGGAGGAAGTCAAGTAAGGGGGGAAAAAAAAAGGCATTAAGAAGGCTTTGTCTAGGGACTAAGTTTCACTTCCTGTGGAGATGTAAACTTATGGCAAACGCCCTTTTTTCATTTGTTGAAAAGACACTATACCAGGTCAAATAAAAGTTCTACAAATCTTGCTGTTGAAAATGTGTATTTGGTTGATGCTTGTATAACTTATTTTAAGAATATAACCATTTTAACTTTAAGTGTTATCTCAAGGATGATTGGATTATTAACCTGACAGTTTTTGAAATAGATTGGCATGTTTTAATCCTATTTTTAATTCTTTTAAAATAACATATTTTAATACAGAAAAAATGTTTGTTTCTCATTCTGTCAGTTTTGCTGTAAAACTTCTTACACAAAATTGAGTTTTAGAATTGCCTGATACTCTTTCTTAAGAAAAAGTTTTTGAGAGATTTTAAGTATACATGAATTCATTAAGTTGATGAGCATGCAGGGCTCTTAGTCTGCTGTTTCATCCTTAGGTAATAAAATATTTAATCTTTAGAGATCATCCACAGAAGCAGATGAAAAGCATTTGCTAGTAAAAATCATTTTTATCTTGCAAATGACTAAGGTTACTGTACCATTCTCTCTTAAAGGCTGTGCTGGAGCGTAGTAAGGAGCATACCTTGAATTGATAACAGTAGATGTTACTAAAGTTGTGAACTTGATAGGAAGGGACTTTTACGAAGGCGGTTACCTGCCTGGTACATTTCTCTAATCCTTGAGTAATGCCTGTGATTTTGTGCAGCTTTTCTAAACAGCTATAACTAAAGCTATGATGGTTATTTAATGTCTGTTGGCAGTCTGCATAGATTGCAAATTCTGTGAGGTAGTATACAAAAGAGAAGATTAGCATGGTTTAACTCATGGTAACTGCTAATATTTCAACAGAACCTAATGTTGGGAGTTTTAGTGGAGTTTTTTGTTGTTTGTTTAGCTCTAATTTACATTATCCATATTGGCTTGGAAAGTTATTTTTTTGTAGGATCTACACAAATAGGACTTGTTTAAAACATATTCAGATCATATGTACGTTATCTTCTGGAAATCTCTCCTTTGTGTATTTATGGAGGTATTGCTAGCCAGTTTTGAAATTTTGAGTGCCATCTTTATCCTATCATTAAAGCAGTTTGTGGGATCTCAAAAGATCAACATTATTAAGATCGACTTTTGATATTTACAGGTACTACAGAGCGTGTGTGTCTGATCCAGGGAACAGTTGAAGCACTAAATGCGGTTCATGGCTTCATTGCAGAGAAGATTCGAGAAATGCCTCAAAATGTGGCGAAGACAGAGCCTGTCAGCATTCTACAGCCTCAGACCACTGTTAATCCAGACCGCATCAAACAAGTGAGTTTTTGTGTGGTAACAGAGAGTCACAGCAGCTCCTTAGAAGTCTTAAAAACTTTTAAGGCTGCAAGGGGTCAGCATAACATGTTCTTTAAGAGAATGTTATTTTACCCTTTAGTAATTTGCTGATCCTCTTTTTCCTTGTACTTATGTGTTCCATGTTTCTCAGCAGTTCTTTTAGTCAGTGCCACACTCAAATGTGTTTTTAATAAACTTTTCTTTACTGTATAAGGTGATAATACACTTCTAGGTTTTAGTCAAAGATCACTGAATTTTAATCTTAAATTATGAACCACTTTGTAAATCTTTAGCATTATTAAAAATCACAGATTAGCTAATTGTTTCCTAACTTCATGTATATAAAATAAACCCAAGAATGTTAATCGGGTTTTTTAGACCCTATATTAGGTACTTTAAAATCTTACCTGTGAGAGCTTAAAAATTTAGAGCTTTTTTACTTGGGATGTTTTCTAATATTTCCTATTATATTATTTTTGACATCTTTTTGCCTCTTTTACACTGACTTCTTTCAAAATCTATGGGCAATGCAAAATATATTTGCAAGATGTTATTGGTCTAGTATTCTGTAATTCATTATGATTTCCAAAACAGTTTTAATTATGCTAATTTAAAAAAGAAAAAAAAAATGCCCTGTAAGGAAATGTGAAACATCTGACATGCAGGAGTAAAAAATTATTTTTCCATTGTATTGAATAAGAAAAAGAAAGAAATGAGTGAATATTAGTAAAAATTTGTCTTGTCTTACTATCCTATATAGGATAGATTTTAGTTTCTCACCTGTCCTATCTGGCAAAAGATTGTTTTGTCCTTCTATACTAGCAAGATTCGGTGTCCTATAAAGTATGCTATTACCTTACTTCGTATATGGTGACATATACAGAATGCTTATATGAAGATGTGTTCAAACTGGACGAGTTCAGAACTATCAGACTGCTTTAGATGGATGAAACTGTGCATAACATTGTATATGTTTTCTAATATTTACTTCTGGGTTTTTTTTCTGTATATATATTTTTAAATAAAAAATAGCCTAGATAATAGGTAACAAAATACTAAAAAGAAAAGTCCCAATTTTACATGATTAGTTTCTCAGTTATTTAGGCATGAAAATGATTATGCCTGAGATAGATAGAAAGAGAAAGCCAAAGTGATCTGTATTTTGAGTGAATTTTCTGCTCAAAAAAATGTTAGATTTTATGCCAGTACATCTTAACCCAATGAGAAATGAGTGTCCTCTATTACCATGAAAAGTGTTTGCCCCCTTTGCAATGAAATTAAGCTAAATTTTAGTCAAGTCAGTAAGATTCTGAGAAACTTGATTACAGACCTGGTCAGTGACAAGCAGAAGTACTTCCTTTCTGGTATCTGAAGTTGATATAGCTTGTCCACAATAAGTCTCTAGAAAACTTTTTTTTTGAAGTTGTTGAGGTGGGGGAGAGGAAGTTGTTTTGTTTGCATTTTGTTGGGAGTTTTGTAATATTGTTTGTTGGGGGGGGGTCAGTTGTTTGGTTTGGGGTTTGCTGTTTGGTTTGGAATTTTTTGAACATAATTCCATGTTTAAACAGAGCTCCTCCTAGTGAAGTTAAGACCCAGACTAAACGCAAGGTATCATTTAAAGGTCTATGACTTAGGACTGGCTCTGTGTCTTAAATTTTAAAATGTATTACCTGTATACATACAGGTGCATAATTATGCACCTCCAAGGTGCATATATATGCCTGAAAGGAGGTAGACATATGCATGCACATGTGTTGAGCAGTTTTAGCCACAATGAGTTACTTAACTTCTCTTTTAATGATGCAGTATCTATTCATGATAAATTCATATATTATAAATACTGACTCAATGAATCTAAAATTCAGGCTTTTTGCCGATAAGTGAAATTGTTAGATTAGTTCTTAGAGTTTGCAGTAGTCTGTTGGCTGATGTCAAAATAACTTGTATCTTATTTCATGTATAATACAAGCTATTTTTAACTGGACAAAAAATAAGCATTATGAATTACAAGTTCTTCTTTTACACTAACTTTAACGTGGTTCTTTCTGCCTCAGATATTACCTAAGAACTTTGTCACCCCAAAGTATTACATTGTAGATTGAAGAAAGAAGACTTAGCATTTTGAGTTTGAGAACTAATTTGTAATAACAAATTTTATCTTCACTAAGAACTTTGAAGATATTTCTGTTGATTTTCTAAACTGTTCCTACCAAAGATCAAAGATAGTTTTCTCCCCATGAATGAAGATACCTGTATTTAAAGCCTTGCAATGCCATGCATGTGTATATGCATCTCTCATTTCCCTATCCTCGTTTCTTTTTCCTCGACTGTTTTACCGGCACTCACCTCAGAGAAGTGAGCTAAGAAAGGAAATATCTTCTGGCTACAGTTTCAATGAAGGCAGACAGTAGATAAACCCTTTTCTGACTGCTTGAGTTCCAACACTTTTTGTCTTCAGAAAAGGTGTAGGTATCCATGGAGGATGAATCTGGCCTAGCATTTCTCCTTACTAATGGAAGTCACTATCCAAACTTTCTGGTCTCTCTATCAACCTTATCAGCACTAGAAGGTTTCTAAACAAGTCTGTCTGGTTCCTTCTGACCTTTCTCCACTGCATCTTTCCACATCTCTTAATCCTGTGGATTAATCAGTAGATATGAAGTAGTTTTCTCCTCCAGGCAGGTCTGATAGACATTTAATTGACAAATATTTGCATCTTTTATATCTATATAACATAGGTCATCTCCTCATAGATGTCAGCCATCTGCTGTTTCCTATGTAAAATTCTCCTATGTAAAATTCAACAGTCACCAACTGATTTCTGTGCCCTTTTACTTCCCAGAAACTGCTGTAAGCATCTCATCTCCCTTTTCTCTCTTTTCTTACTTGGAGTGTCACACCAACTCTTCCAGACCATATTGTAACCCAGAGGAACAGAACACTGTTTTCATAAGGTGATCAGGAGCCTGAGATGTTTCAGCTTTATAATTAGAATCATAGAACAGTCAGGGTTGAAAGGACCTTAAAATCATCAAGTTCCAACCCCACCGCCAAGGGCAGGGACACATCACACTACAGCATGTCACCCAAGACTCTGTCCAACCTGGCCTTCAACACCACCAGGGATGGAGCATTCACAACTTCCTTGAGCAACCCATTCCAGTGCCTCAACACCCTCACAGTAAAGAACTTCCTCCTTATATCCAATCTAAACTTCCCCTGTTTAAGATTTAACCTGTTACCCCTTGACCTATTACTACATTCCCTAGTAAAGAAACACTAACCAACATCCTTATAGGCCCCCTTCAGATACTGGAAGGCTGCTATGAGGTCTCCACACAGCCTTCTCTTCTCCAGGCTAAACAGCTCACCAACTTTCTCACCCTGTCTTCATACAGGAGGTGCTTCAGTCCCCTGATGATCCTCATGCCCCCCCTCTGGACTTGTTCTGACAGTTCCATATCCTTTTATGTTGAGGACACCAGAACTGCACACAATACTCCAAGTGAGGTCTCACGAGAGCAGAGCAGAGGGGCAGGATCACCTCCTTGGACCTGCTAGTCAAGCTCCTTTTGATGCAGCCCAGGATACGGTTGGCTTTCTGGGCTGCAAGCGCACACTGAAGCCAGCTCATGTTCATGTTCTCATCGACCAACACCCCCAAGTCCTTCTCCTTAGGGCTGTTCTGAATCTTCTCCACCCAACCTGTAGCTGTGCCTGGGATTGCTCCAACCCAGGTGTAGGACCTTGCACTTGGCATGGTTAAACGTCATGAGGTTGGCATCTGCCCACCTCACAAGCGAGTCAGGGTCCCTCTGGATGGCATTCCTTCCCTCCAGTGTATCCATCGAACCACACAGCTTGGTGTCATAGGCAAACTTGCTGAGGGCGCACTCAATCCCACTGTCACAGAATCAGAGAATCCTAAGGGTTGGAAGTTACCTCGAAATATCATCTAGTCCAACCCCCCTGCGAGGGCAGGGTAACCTAAATTACATCACACAGGAACTTGTCCAAGGCGGGCCTTGAATATCTCCAACTTAGGAGCTTGCCTCTTGTCCTGTCACTGGACATCACTGAAAAGAACCTAGCTCCATCATCCTGACACTCACCCTTTACATATTTGTAAACACTGATGAGGTCAGCCCTCACTCTCCTCTTCTCCAAGCTAAAGAGACCCAGCTCCCTCAGCCTCTCCTCATAAGGGAGATGTTCCACTCTCTTAATCATCTTTGTGGCTCTGCACTGGACTCTTTCAAGCAATTCCCTGTCCTTCTTGAACTGAGGGGCCCAGAACTGGACACAATATTCCAGATGCGGCCTCACCAAGGCAGAGTAGAAGGGGAGGAGAACCTCTCTTGACCTACTAACCACACCCTTTCTAATGCACCCTAGGATGCCATTGGCCTTCTTGGCCACAAGGGCACATTGCTGGCTCATGGTCACCCTCCCATTCACCAGGACCCCCAGGTCCCTTTCCCCTTCACTGCTTTCCAGAAGGTCAACCCCCAACCTGTACTGGTACATGGGGTTGTTCTTCCCCAGATGCAAGACTCTACACTTGCCCTTGTTGAATTTCATCAAGTTTCTTCCCTCCCAACTCTCCAGCCTGTCCAGGTCTCACTGAATGGTAACACAGCCTTCTGGTGTGTCAGCCACTCCTCCCAGTTTCGTATCATCAGCGAACTTGCTGAGGGTACACTCAGTTCCCTCATCCAGGTCGTTGATGAAAACATTAAACAGCACCGGTCCCAGCACCAACCCCTGAGGGACTCCACTGATCACAGACCTCCAGCTACATTCTGCCCCATTGACCACAGCTCTCTGCCTTCTTCCTTTCAACCAGTTCTCAATCCACCTCACTACCTGATCATCAAGCCCACACTTCCTTAGCTTATCTATGAGGATGCTGTGGGAGACAGTATCAAATGCCTTACTAAAATCAAGAAAAACCACATCTACCGCTCTACCATCATCCATTCACTTAGTTACCTCCTCATAGAAGGCTATAAGGTTGGTCAAACGTGACTTCCCCTTGGTAAAACCATGCTGGCTGCTCTTAATGACCCCCTCATCCTTGATATGTCTAGAGATGGTGTCAAGAATAAGTTGTTCCATCACCTTTCCAGGGATGGAGGTAAGGCTGACTGGCCTATAATTACCCGGGTCCTCCTTCTTGCCCTTATAGACTGGTGTGACATTTGCCATCCTCCAATCCTCAGGCACCTCTCCTGTTTCCCACGACTTACCAAAGATGATGGAGAGCAGCCTAGCAGTGACCTCTGCCAGCTCCCTCAGCACTTGTGGGTATATTCCATCTGGACCCATCGATTTATAAATGTCCAGATTGCTTAACTGATCCCTAACCCAGTCCTTATCTACCTTTATCCTGACTTCTTCTGGGGCTCTAGGAAACTGGGGCTCCTGGGGGGAGTCTGCAGGAATAAAGACAGAAGCAAAGAAGGCATTCAGCACCTCTGCCTTCTTTATATCCTCTTTCTCCAGGGCACCCACCTCGTTCAGCAGTGGGCCTGTATTGCCTCTTGTGTTAGTTTTACCTGCTATGTGTTTGAAGAAGCCTTTTCTATTATCCTTAACCCGACTCACAAAATTAAGTTCCAAGGAGGCCTTAGCTGTCCTAATTGCCTCCCTACATCCTCCATGTCAGTGACAAAGGTGTTGAACAAGACTGGTCCCGGCACTGATCCCTGAGGGACGCCGCTCGTTACTGGTCTCCAGCCAGACATTCAGCCATTGACCACAACTCTTTGCGTGCGGCCATCCATCCAGTTCTTTATCCACCAAGTGCTCCACCTATCAAATTGATGTCTCTCCAATTTAGAGACAAGGATGTTGTGTGGGACAGTGTCAAACGCTTTGCACAATTCCAGGTAGATAACATCAGCTGCTCTACCCCTGTCCATTCGTTTTGTAGCTCCATCATAGAAGGCCACCAGATTGGTCAGGCAGGATTTCCCCTTACTGAAGTCATGCTGGCTGCCACCAAGCACCTTGTTGTTTTTCATGTGCCTTAGCATGCCTTCCAGGAGAATCTGCTCCAAGATTTTGCCAGGCACAGAGGTGAGGCTGACTGGTCTGTGATTCCCCGGGTCATCCATTTTCCCCTTCTTGAAAATGGGGGTTATATTTCCCTTTTTCCAGTCATTGGGAACTTCCCCTGACTGCCATGAATTTTCAAATATGATGGCCAGTGGCTTAGCAACTTCACTTGCCAGCTCCTTCAGGACCTGTGATTGGATTTCATCAGGTCCCATGGACTTGTGCATGTTCAGGTTCTTAAGATGGTCTTGAACCAGGTCCTTCGTTATGGTGAGCCCAATGTCTTCTTTCTCACAGTCCCCTGTGTCTGCCTTCCAAGACTTGGGTGATGTGGTTAAAGCATTTGCCAGTGAAGACTGAGGCAGAGAAGTCATTAAGAACTCTCTAGGGCAGTATCCCATGGAATCTTACTCAGCAGGTTCCTGAAGAGGCCAAAGGTATACAAAGATCCATCCCTGCCAGTGTTCAAGGCCAGGTTGGATGTAGCCTTGGGTGGCATTATTTAGTGTGAGGTGTCCCTGCTTATGGCAGGGGGGTTGGAACTAGAGGATCTTAAGGTCCTTTCCTACCCTAACTATTCTATGATTCTATTTAAATTTCACCTCTAAATTAATAGCATGTCCATTGAACAATGGAAAAGGCTGCATAATGTTTTCTTATCACATCATCCCCTTCAGAAACTATTGCATCTTCTTTGTATGCTAGTAAAATTTTCCCTCCAGATATCTTACAGGTAGCAGTTGTTATAGAAACCTGTCCAGGAAGCACATGGAATCAGACATGGTCATTGCAGAATTGTGCATCATGTGAAAGAGGAGATATGTGATCTTACAGCTAATTCGATTTTAAAGAAAGGCGTTTGCATTGTTCAGCCTTCTGTGATCCCTTCAAACCAGAATCATTCTTTGATTGTATGAAATGTTTACCTATTGAAGCATGGACACAGGGTTCAGAATTTCATCCTTGAAAATCAAGAGTAAAACTTTCACATATAAAACTTTCAATTAGTATTTTCATTGCAGCCAGTTTTGTTTCAGCTGTTTCACTAGATAGTTAAGTTTCATGAGCCTTTAACTTCTGTTCATTAATCATGGTCCCAGACATTGTATTCAGAATTTGCAAAACTGTATGTCTGAACTCAGATTTGTAAATTCACATTATTCTTTCGAAAACTACTACTTCAGAAATGCTTATCAACAAAAATAAAAAAAAAAAAAAATGAGATGCTCATAATTTTTACATCAAAAGTTTTACTTTGAAGTGCTTAAATAGAGCCTGATAAGAATACAGATCTGAAAATTCAGGCCCTAATGGAGGTGTTGGGGTTTTTTAAATATAGGATATGAGTTCTTCAGACTATAAAGGCTTGGGTACACTTCATAGAATCATGGAATAGTTTGGGTTGGACAGGACCTTAAAGTTCCAACCCTTCTAGTTCCAACCCCCCTGTCATTGGCAGGGACACCTTCCAGTAGACTTAGCTGTTCAAGGCCCCATCCACCCTGGCCTTGAACAGTGCCAGAGGTAGGACATCCACAACTTCACCGGGCAACCTGTTCCAGTATCTCAGTACCTCATAGTACTCACAGTAAAGATATCTAATTCTAATATCTAATCTAAATCTACCCTCTTTCAATTTATAAGCTGTTACCCCTCATACTATCACTACACTCCCTGATAAAAAAATCCTTCCCCATCTTCTATACAGGTCCCATTTAGGTACTGGAAGGCTGCTGTAAGGTGTCCCCAGACCCTTCTGTTCTCCAGGCTTAAAAACCACAACCCTCTCAGCCTGTCTTTACAGGGAGTGTGCTCCAGCCATCTGAGCATCTTCATTGCCTACTCTGGACCAGCTCAAACAGGTCTGTCTTACACTAGGGACCTGAAACCTGGAGGCAGCACTCTAGGTGGGGCCTTATGGGAGCAGAATGAGGAGGAGAATCACCTCCTGACTTCCTAGACATACCTCTTTTTATGCAGCCCAGCATACAGTTGGCTTTCTGGGCTGTGAGTGCCCACTTCCAGGTCATATTCAGGTTTGTATCCACCAATACCCCCAATTCCTTCCTTCCTTAAGAAACCTTCGTCAGTTTCTTAAAATACCTCTCACTTCTGATGAACATTTTTCTTTTTAGTATCCATCTAAGGCAACAGTCTGTCACCGATATGAACTTTACTAAACTACAGAATATGAGAAAATAACTCTACCTTTTTTATTTGAGATAATCAGAAGTAGTTTTGTAGATCATCTAGTAGTTTTGTTTCTTCATCTAGTCAACAGTTTTTCATAGACTTTGAATATAGGAAAATTACGCCAATTACCATTCTGCAGTGAGTAGCAAGATACGCAGTTGTGTTTACAAGTTGTGCGAACAAAACAAAAAAAAAATTGTCATTATTTGCTAGAGAGGCAGTTCTATACCTGCCATGGCAGAAGTTTAGCATTCCATAACCATATGTGTGCTCTATCCTGTCCCTCATGTGCTCCTAATTCTGGTGCCAGATATCTGTTTTAATTTTCTGTTACATTTCATCAGTGTTGAATATAATCTCAATATATATGTGAAACCATGTTTTATGAACACAGTTAACTCTGTAGCTGACTGTTAACTCTTCATTGTATGTACTTCAAAAGTGGAATGCAAACAGAAGATTTTGCTGGGGGATGAACAGCAACAATTTTCAGCAGAAGGAAAATCCTGAAGTTATCTCACACATTGTTATGGCTTTGTAGTTTTGGTGGTATTTTTCCAAATCCCAAAATAGGCCAAAATCAAAATGTTACATTTTTTTCCTTGGGTTTTGTTTTTTGGTTTTTTTTTTTTTTTTTTTTTTTTTTTTTTTTTTTTTTTTTTTTTTTTTTTTTTTTTTTTTTTTTTTTTTTTTTTTTTTTTTTTT
>NDXB01020499.1:104477-131977 GCA_002631895.1 Agapornis roseicollis
TTTTTTTTTTTTTTTCAGGACAAAAGTTTAATATATAGCCATAATAAAGAAAACCTATCAGAATAAGTTGCAGTTCTCCATTCTGTTTGGTTGCAGATTCCCTACTTCCACCTGTTAGTTTAAGCTTAAATGGTAAAAATCTGCTCATTGCAATTTCAGACTTTGGTAAGAGAGGTAATGCATCATCCCATTGAAATCAGAAATATAATTCTATAACTGAATAGTACTATCATGGAATCTGACAGCTTTTTCTAACTAATTCTAGACCATTCTAAATGAACCCATGTTCTGCACAGGAAGACATGGAAAAGTCTTTTACAACTGTCTTGATTTTTCACAATGAATAGCATCTGCTGACCAATAAAATTTTGCCAAGCTACATTTTTTTATAATACCCTATAAATGGTAGTATTTTTTATTTAAGCCTATTGAGTTTCAGTTGATGCTTAAGCTGTATATATTCTGGATTTGTTTTTATTGGTTTATAATATGGGTTACAAGTTGGAAACACAAAATAAGGATCCGTTTCTTAAGACCTTTTTTTCCTGTTTTGGCTGCTTGTTTGTGTACAAACTATGAAAAAAATGAATCTTAATATTGCTTAACATACCGCTAAAGTATTTGTGTGTGCATATGTACAAGCCCATATTTTGCTAATACACAATTTATGCATTCACAGTGTCCCAGCATTCTCATATGCATTAAGAGTTTTAGTGCAAAAGTCTGTATACCTATTTTATGAGGGACTATCAATGATTGTAAGTAACAGAATTGCTGAAAGTGTGAAATTTTGCTTCATTTATTTCTAAATAGTGTTGGTTAGTAATTATATGACCATATGATAAATCACATTGTATAGCATTTTAACATCTTCTTTCTTAAAGTAGTGTAATTTTGGATATTTTATAAAAATTTATGAAATTTTATTTATGTCAAAAAACATGCTTTGAATAAGTATTGTGTGTTATGTTTTGGTAATTGGAGGTTTACATTTTCACTACATTTATAAAAAGAGTTATTCTGTCAAGATCTAATACTTTAAGAGAAATGTGTACATAAAGTTTTTAAACAGAGCAGTGCTTTTTGATATGTTCAAAAATTAATGTTAAGCATATGTATATTATTTAGAAAAGTTGATCAATAAATATGACTCTTAATTCTTTTTTGTGTTTATTTTGAACACAGCCCTGATGATAAATTATTAACCTTTGCTCAACTAAATGAACAGTTTTAATGCTAATCATTAATATGGTAATTTATTATGAAGGTGTTAGTTGCATGTTCATCCATCATGAGATTGATGTTTACATTTTTTTCACCTGTTTCTTAAGTAAAAATATTTTAGCAGTTAGTATATTGCTAAAAACTCTGTAGCTTCAGTGTAATTCTTGTAAGATATGGAACACAGTTTTCTGGATATAGTCTGTGCTATGCAATGGTGCGTTATAAAGTGCCATAGTAAATGTTTCTAACTTCTTTCAGACATTGGCCCTCTTTGTTTGTAGACTGATAACTGTTTCTAGTGCACTCATTGAACTTGCTGGAATTTTAGTTTACTATAGTCTTCATTTTCCCCAAGAGGAGGAGAGAGGAAAGAATTCCTCATGTGGTCAGCATATTTTTGAGTATTTATGTGAGTACACCATCTTGATTTCAAGTCATGAATTTGTTTTTACATGCATAAGCATGCGTATTTACATGCATTATTTATCCAGTTGACTTTAAATTCCATTAAGTTCCAATGAGTAGGAGAAAGATTTTGTCTTAAGCATTTTTTATTTATTTTAATTTTCTAGTTATGTTACTTTTGTTGGTTTATTTATTTTTTTTAACTGTTGAGTCTAAGGCTTGTAAAGGTTGATTTGCTCCTGAACTGCTTTGTTCCCAGACATTGCCATCTTCCCCAACTACCACCAAGTCCTCTCCATCTGATCCCATGACCACCTCCAGAGCCAATCAGGTACAGTATCATCCTACCATCTACACCATACTTTTCACGGGTGACAGCTTGCAGACTGGAGAAAAGGATATGGTGGGTTAAGGATTTATTCGTTCATTCACATATATACACCCATAACCATAGATATCTAACTCTTGTTAGAAATTGGTAAATTAAATGGAAACTTTTTTCTTCTTTTGATTTGTTTTGTTGTCTTTTCCACATGTCTGATGAAAGCAAAATACCGTGTAAAGTAGTGGGGGGAGGAGGGAGGGTGTTGGGAGGGTGGCATTTGATTCAGTTAATAAATAGCAAGGATACACGCTGGTGTGTTTACAGACAGAGTAACTCTTGGTATAAGTATGCTTATGTATATATGCACACACGTATTTACTTCCTGGATCATTTAGAAATTGTAATGGAATTATTCCTAAAATCATGCTTAATTACCTTGATATCATCAAGCTAGAAATGGCAAACGGACCTCTTTTGTTTATTTAGTTTAAGAATTTTGAAACATACTTATGGACAGCAGTATAGGGGCATTCTTTAAATAGCGTATATATAAAAAAATCTTTAAAAACTTGCTAAACACATCTAAGTAAGTTGAATTCATGTCTTATTTTTAAATGCATAAGCTAAAAGCATATATGCTTTTAGCAGTATTTTAATTACACTAATTTATTTCTCTTTTAACTGGAAAAAATGCATCCAGTTCATTATGTCCACAAATGATCATAATATGTATCTTTTTGCCTTCCCTATGAAATTCGTTGAAGTTACTTCATACCAAGCTTATTAGTACTGATTTGTGCTTTATAAATACCTAATTCATTTTTTAATGTACCGTTAATGTTCTTTGTGTTCAAATAATGTAAATATTAAATATGTGCTAAGTTTTTAACACAAAATCTGTTTATTTAAGTTAGCTCAATGCTTCTATCAATCTTGCACAAATTATGTTAAATACCAAAGAAGTTTTGTTTACAAAAAGCTGATTTCCCCTGGAAGTTAACATTGCTATCAATTACTGATCCTCTGATGTTTTGTGAACTGCTTAGAGCTTGCTGGCTGTATGAAGAAACAATTCAACATACAACAGAATTCAGGCATATTAGAGCAATATATCTTCGATCAACACATGACTATCTGTTTCAAGGGAAGTCTATTACAGAAAGTAATGAAATTTAGAAATTGTACACATAGAGCTGCTACTAAGAAAATAAAAATTGCGATATCCCTCACTTCAATTTGAAAGCCTTCTACCTCAGCCTGCTTCCATTCCAGCAACAGTTATTTGGCTTCATCATCATTAAATGACAAAGATAAAATCTTTGCCAACAGCTAGGGTATATTATGAACATTCTGCTAAGCCTTTATTCTCTCTCTTACTTTTAGTATTTTGTTTATTTTAATTAGAAGGTTTTGAAAATATTTAGTGCACAGATCTTTTTTAAAGTATTTTTAATATTTTTCTTCTGTGTTGTCTTTCCCACTGTTTGTGGGTGTTTTGGTTTGTTTTTTAATATACCCTGATGATCATTATTTGGAGAAAAAGAAAATGGTGCTTTTATTTGCAGGAAATACTATTTGATCATGCTGTTCAGTTAGCATCAGAGAAGTACCTACATTGCATCTGTTCTATGGATTTTAAATTACCAAAATTACAGTGTAGCATATGCACTTTAAATGACTTTTTAATAGCTAAAAATGCTTATTTTTGTAGAAAGTTGATTGGTGAGAATTAACTAAATATACTAAAATAAAATATATACACTAATACTGAAAATACTTCTTTTGTTAGAAAGTCATTCTCTGAGAATAATTGTAAGTGATATAGCTGAATATACAAACTAAGGCAAATGTATGTTTTGTGTCCTGCCTCTATCACACATTACATCTTTTAATGCATTTTATTCATAACCTGTGCGCAATTCAGTTTTCTTCCAAATAATCAAGATCTCTTTTGAACAGTATTATTTTTTTATATATGAAGAAGAGTAATAAGTTCCTTAAGTGACTTTTGGAACTGTTTTGATCGTTAACCCTTGAAATTCTTATTGGTCCATAATTATTTTATCCCTCCTAATATTTTTTAGTGGTTTCTAGCCTTTCCAACAGGAAGCACAAAGCACGTGATAAGAGAATTAATGCCTTTTTGTTCATTCTAGTGATAAGTGACGTAGCTGGCAATTGTTCCCAAACTGTAGTACTGATTAGCATTCAGCGCCAGTGTATCGACAAGTATCTGCACTGCGGCTGTCACACGAAAATAGGTTCCAACACAGTAATCTCAAACTTGTCAGTAGGCAAGTACCCAATGGGAGAGTATTAGAGAACAACTTCATTTGTTTTGATATGTCACTATGTAATCACTGTTTTCAATAGAAAATAACCGTTCAGGTATGGGTTTTCTGGCTAGATGTTATATTAGGATAATGGGAAAGAGCTTATTTAAGCGGATGGAATTCAGGAAATGTAGTATTAAGGTGTAGTAAATTCACAGTGCACCCTGTTTTGTGGATATAGTAGCATATCAGACTTAAGGTCATTGTTTTCTATAGTATTTTAATTGTGACAAGATGTTTTTTTGTGTTAAAAATTAATAAGGTAATTAAGCAAGATTTAAGCAATACTTAATGCTGGGTTGCTGTTGGAGTGAGATTTTGCAACTGGGTTGCTGAGCTCCTCCTAAGTTGTTACCATTAGAGAATGTTCAAGTACATATATTTATGAGCATACCTGATGTGATCCTTCCCACTGTACAAGCATATCATGTCAGTTGTGTTCCCCTGACAGAGCTTGTATGGTAGGAAGAGCAATTTCTAGGCACACTTTTTACTGCAAGAGAAAAATAGCTCTGCCAGCAGAGGTCAGAGGAAGCTGGGCAGGAAATCTGGCTTGTATTATGTCTTACTTTTAATGACGCACTTTGCCTCCATTCACGTGTGATCATAACTGCTTTGTATGGCAGTTTTGACTTTTGGTGAATTGTTTTTTGAAAAATCCAGTATACATGAAACTACTCATTTTATGATTCTCAAGAAGAGGGTAGTCTCTAGAGTCTGATCTAGTGGAAGAAAACAGTTCCTTCAGAAATGTCACATGTCACGTTATACTGAATTACCACGGATGCAACAGAAATCTGTGTGTTGGAAGTGTTTTTTTCTTTAGTTCTTTGTTCCAGGAAGATCTACATCTGTCAGTGTTATTGTCATAAATATCTTGCATATTTTTGCAGTACAACTTCCTTGGACCTTTGTTTACATTAAAAATTAATGCACGACAAATTTCCTAAGGAAGAAAGAACCAAAGAAGTAATAGAATTAGGTGCTTCAAATAACTTTTCTCCTCTCCTTCTTCCCCACCCCCCTCCCCATCTCCCTCCATGTCTTTATGCCTGTCACTGAAAAGAACTCAATCTTTCTGTACTTTTAGACTGAGAGCCTCTATGTTAGCCCCTCATGAACTTTGTCAGCTTTGTTTATAACAGAACACTTACAGAGATATAGCTACAGTGGTGAAACTATTCTGCTGATGCCTTTGGAGCTGGAGGAATGTAGCTTTACTTCTGTTTATTGAAAGGAGGAAATCAATTTTACTTTTCTACAGTAAACTTCAAGTGGGGATTTCATCTCCAAAGTGATGAATAACACCATAAACATCATATAAAACACGTTTGTTTTTCCTCTGTAGTACTTTCTAAAGGTACAAGTTAAGTGACATTAGTTAGACAACTATTTCTATAATTAAACTGTTTACATATTTTCTTCTGTTTACAGGATTTTTTTTTTCTTTTTTTATCTGCCTGATTTATTGATGTTACTGTTATTTTAGAGGGAGAAACATGAGTGATATAAACCTAAGCTGTGTATTTCTCCTTTATCTGTTTGATGTACACCTGTAAATGCAGTTGCAAACTGTTGCATGTTTCCTTCTCTAATCCTCCTTTTTTCCATGAGATTGATAACACTCCTGACCTTTACTACTCAGGAGAGTGATAGGTAGGAGGCCTTTCCCCCTTCTTTTGCAATTTAGGTAGGCTTAAGCTCAGTAATGTCATAGGATTTATCATCACAAACTTTGTGTTATTAATTTATAAGCCTTCTTTTATTTTTACCTTTTTAAAGCACTATTTTTTCCCATGATATTTTCATTTTTTACAGTTATACCTTCTATTCTGCTGCTTTATTGCTGCACTTGAAACTCTTATACTATCATTTAGTATACTCTAATATAAATTTTGTAGAGTGCAGGTAGGTGTAGGATTTGCCTGTTCAGTCCTCAAGGTTTACAGGTTTGGGTTTTTTTTGAGCATATCTGCATCATCTGTTCACCGTAATATTTGTCATAAATAATACTTTTCTACCTTTTTACATGATGGGACTGAGCCATTTTTCTTGATACTGACTATACGCAGCAGGTGCAGCACAAGTACATAGCTGTTACAATCTTGGTGTTAGGGATTTGTACTTTTATCTTACCTCTATTTTATGCAAAATCTGTAGCTTGCAATGGAATATAATAGTAGATGTATAACTAGAGACTGGGGGATTAATTAATATCTCTAAACTGTAAAGATTGTAAGGATTGGTCTCCCTCTTTCTGACTTTAAGGAGCAGTCCTATTCCTGTCTGTAAAATGACTTGCAAAAGTGTAATCTTTTCATTCCTGGTAGAGAGGTAGAATCTGAAAATAGAGGCTCTCTGTAAAGCATACTGACAGCTTTTGAAGGGTTGATGAACGCATATCACTTATTTTTAATACATACGTTGTGGGAGGTGGGAGAAGAATTAGGAAAGAAAGCTTTATTTTAGTCTTCTGTTATCGTTGGGGCATGAAATTTTAAGTATAATAATCAAATTATAAAGTTTTTATCAATAGATTAATTTTAAAGTACAATTAGTGACTTTTAATGATGATCCCATTATCCTACATAGTCATCATAGGCCATCAAGATACTACATCTATTTGCCTTTGATAAGATGATGTGAGGGTTAAGATACCATGTCTTTGATATTTTAACCACAATATTAATCCAATTTTAATTCCCTAATTTTAATGTCATTTCTTACAGTGGTATTAAGCAAATCTGTTTTCTTTTTAGGTCTGTCACAGGTTGACTGATGCTGGGTCTATCACTTGATCTGTCCAGATCTCAGTACCATGTATTTAAAGTCAAAGTCAATATAAAGTTATTTAGAATTCTGATAAAAGATTCTGTAAAATTTAAAACTTTTATTATTTCAATTTGATTGTTCAGAACATTTGCCATGGTAGTTCTCTGTGAGATAACAGTTTTACATTTTCAACCTGTCAAATGGGTAATTGATAAATACAACCATTTTATTTACACCCAGAAAAAGATATCCAAGTTCCATCCACAAATGTTCTTTGAAAGACATTTCATTTAATGGAAAATGTTTCATATATACCTGTCATGAAAGGATTTTTTACACTGGATTTTAAAATTATAAATACATAAAGACTACGAATATAACATTGTTAATATGTTAAACAAATACACTCTTCTAATTATGGCATCAAACCATTTCTTTATTCACATGTAGATGGATGAGAAGGAAATCAGGTTTGATGTGGCAATGGTATTGAGAACTATTTAATTAGAAGAAACTTATAATGATGTTTAGGGGAATAGAGTTGAAGAAACAGGCTCCCTATTTTGTTGGTATTTTCTGAAAGGTGCCCAAACTTATACTTTTGCCACCTACAGAAAAAATCTTCACATAATTTCTCAACATAGTGTGTCTTTTTAGTTACATCTCTGCAAGGACTTTCCTCTTCAGTTTTAATAGTTACTCAGCTTCACTTTCAGAGTTCTGTTTTGGTTTGTTATTGCTATCATGGACTTACGCAGTAATAATTTTTACTCCTCCCCACTGAACACTGTGCATTGAAACAAGGTTGAATAAAAGTTTCTACATTAGTTAGAAAAAAAACATGTCTTTCTAGTGTGAGAAAAAGCATGCATTTCAAATTTGTATATAACGTTATCGATTGTAAATTCATATCTCTATTAAGTGAAATTTTTGTTTCAATTTAATGAAAAGGAGGAGTTCCTTTTGAGCACTAGTTGACTGTGGCACACTGTTGACAGCACATAATAAATAATGTCTGAGATAGCCTATCAAGAAAGGGCTAGGGAGAATTATTCCTCTGTTCAAGTAGGAGGACTCCAGTAGAGGTTCCAGTGCTCCAGAGATAGCCTTTCCTACTGCTTTTCAGCTGAAATGCTTCATTTCATGGCTAAACACTAAGCAGAATTAGCCTGTATACCATAGACTAACTGTAAACATTTTTTTTTCTGGTTCTCAGTTTAATACATTAATTATATTTCTCTCGTTCTTCAGCTGCTTTTTCCTCAATATTTTGCAGTATCTGAGCTTAGCACTTTGCATTGTCTCCTTAAACCATAATTTTTATATGCTATAAGGATCCTTAAATAACAATTTTTAAAGATCTTACATACATTTTTTTTAACTATTTTTCTTGTCTGTTTCAATTTTTTCCCTTTGGATAACTGTGTAGGTAATTATTTTCATATTTCCCTGTACTGATTGATTTGTTTTCTTTCTTCTGTCTCCCACCACACAACAGTTTTACCATAAAACTGTAGAATGGTTTGGGTTGGAAGGGACCTTAAAGATCATTTAGTTGCAACCACTGTTTATTGTTCCTTTCTTAAATATGAAGGAAATGTCAGAAACATTCATGACAGTTAGGGATAGATGTGGCTTATGAATGCTACTGGCATATCACTCACAGCATGTCATGAATGATCTGCCAGTTACAGTACTGTAAGTAAAAATGTGATTCTGTGTTAGTCTAACTTGGTTTGATTTTATGCTTAAAAAGAATTAGAATCAGCTAGCTTCCTATTTTATCCTCTCTTCAAAAGGATAGACTTTCTCAGTGTAATGGACATGATGAATATTCCTTTTCTATTAAATTGGATAAATGTCTTAAATCAATTTCTCCTCATATTTTGAACTCTACCTGGTTATTAGATCTTTTGTTGTTCACCACCATAGATAAAATGTAAAAGTAAAGCTTGGGGAAAAAAAAAAAAAGTTAGAACAAGGACAAAATTTACTTTCTTGTAAGAGAACAGATTTTAGCAAGATATTATAAGGTCACCCCAGTTGTGGATTTGTGAAGACTTAGGCTAGCACTGGCTTTAATCCTTAGTGAAGTCATTAGTTTCAGAACTCATCAAAGGAATAAGAGTAAAATTTCGGAAACATACTTAAGTGATTTAGAAAATGCATAAATTTTATTTTAGTGCATTTTTAGCGAAGCCTGCTTTTGATCTCATTTATTTTTAAATCAGTATCATTTCTGTAAGCATTCTGATATTTGGGAGAACAGTTATCATTATATTTCTGTGTACACTTATGATTTTTAATGTTTTTTCAACTTAAAATATTTTGGAGTGAACATGTGAAAAGATAATGCTTTTTGGACTGAATGGATTTTTTTCTTAGACGTGCATGGATATCTCATTCAAGTCTTATTTAAAGAAAAATCTTGCACTGTAGTTGAAGATGATGTTCTTTCACTTCAGGATATTTGTAGATATGATATGTAGGTTTTGGCATTTGTCCATGTCCTTGTACTAAGAAAAGGTCCTATCTGCTTATGAAAGGGATCATTAAACCCATAAAAGTTGGCAAATACACATTTTTCTATTTGTCAAAATATGATAAAGGTCTTCAAATGTCGTGTGCAAAAGGGTGTTTAATATTTTCAATTTTTCTGTTCCAGCAGTTTTAAGCATACTTCTTTTTATCGATACAAAATAAAAATAAGTAGCATGTTATAAATTGCCAAATATTTCTATGTTCAAGTTACAGCCTATGTAAGTGAAAATAGGCAGCATGTAACTCTGTGGTCTAACCAAGATTATCCTTGTTTTCAAGTTCTTAATAATTGGGTTTGGTGACATTCTGTTTCATTCAGAACTACTGTTGGGAAAAAAAGCCAACCATGTACTGAAAGGATACAGACAAAGAGTCACTTACTGCCGTCTTTGCTGTTGAACAAGCAGAAAACAGAATGTCAGAGCAATTTCCAGAATGCCAATCTTGATGACTGTTGCTTTTTTTCTGCTGTGTACTGTATCAGTCACATGAAGGTTAGACTCTTTAAGCTTTCAACTATTCAGAATTTAATTTAGCATCTCTTGGGGAGCTGAGAATTTATGTGATCAAGAGTATGAGAATTTGGAAAGAAACACTGAGGCTACAGAGCTTACTGTCACACCAGGACAGACCTTGTACAGCACTGACTGTAAGAGGTAAATGGGTCACATGTCAGAGGTAAGTTGGGTGAGACATGGTTAGCTTAGCCCTAGAAGATCCTGCTTTGAGCATACGTTAGTTAATATTTTCTTCATACCATCTGAAACTTTATCACTTCCACAAGCTGTTTGTAGGAATAGTGCAGCACTACACGGCACTGTTCTGCAGGCTGTATGCTAGATGCACTGTCTGTCTGTTGCATGCTTTGAGAATTCATCACATGGTTGGTCATACATAAATGTGAAACAAACCCACCAATTAAAGTGGGAGTCTGCTTCATATGAGTGAAAAAGGAGTGTTGTTTGTATACAAATCATAGAAGGAAGCTGGTTGACTTATTGCACTATAGGGAGTAAGAAGTGGGAATTTTCTCTTCCAGAGACAAGGTGCATCATCTGTTGAGGTCTTTGTCCATAGCATAGCATCACAGACTTAAGATAGTCAGTCAATACCTGCACTCTGCAGTTAAGACAGTACATAAATGCATCTTATTCAGAAGCAGTATTTTCCCCTAGTTTTGTGCCTGCAGTTATTTTCACACTCTTTCATTTTGGGTTTGGTGGTTTGAGTTTGGTTTTTGGGGCTTCTTTTTCTGAAAATAAATTACAGTTATTCAGAGACATAGTCTGCAAATAGTCGATCAGTGGGAGGGTCCTAACCATAGACTCTAATAAGCATCCTTAGAAATGCCCAGGGGTTGAATCACTGGTCTGTTACATTTTTGGACTCTTTTTCAGCAATAATAAACAAGTATATGACAAATTATTCAATTGAACTTGGCACCTGTGATTTAGATGGGGTTAGAAAGGTATAGTTTAGATTACTGTTTCTTTAAAGTTTTTGAAAGCCTGCACTTTGGCAGTTCTACTGTGGTGTAAATTATTCTTTCCTGTTTCTAGTAACTTAATAAATTATCTCCATGCTTCTCAGCATTTTATGGTTATTTTCATTATTCACTTAACCAAAACAAAAATGCAGTAAGAAATTTTTGATCCACTTTACTCTCTTCATAGTAATAGGAAGAATTGTGATAATAAATTAACATCTGCCCCCTACCCATGAGATACTGAAATGCAGTCTCCATGTAAGATCTTTTAAAGGTGTTACTGCTTTATGGAATAAAGCTGTTCACGAAACAGATTAAACTCTGATTAATGATGTTCTTTAGCAAAGAGAAGTAAAGCAAAATACAATTCCATCAGATCATCTGCAGACCACTCGCATATACAATTAAAGTGATGAGGAAAAACAGATAACAAGTCAAAAAATAAGCAGATCTCTGCAGAATATTTATTGGTCATAATACATTTAAAATTTTTAGTAAAATAAATATGTAAATATTATCTAAAACCACATTCACTTTTAGAAACAGAAGGAAATAATGTAGCTATTTGCTAAAGACATTTCACAGGTTAAATTTCACCTGTATTTGAGCATGTAAGAGTTTTAAATGTCATTACCTGCTTTAATTATGTCAAAATTAATTAGGTAATTAATGCTATACTTTAACATTTTCAGTAAAGACTGATTGGCTGTACACAATGAGTATGCATACACTGAGCATTGTCTTTACGGCATGCAGTTTCTAAGAAAATTGTAAGTTATGCCTACTTTACATTAACAGGAACACATGTGAATAAGGATGATAAAAGGAGGAGATTACAACTTTGATGGGATGAAAGTTAAATCTGAATTTAAGAATTAATTTAGGTATTTCTTGTATGGTTTATTATAAAAATATTTTTGCTTTGAACAATCTGGTCTAATGGAAGGTGTCCCTGCCCACGGGACCTTTAAGGTCCCTTCCAACCCTAACTGTTCTATGATTCTATATCTCCTGAAATACAAAATGCTTATTATACTACTAATTGTCCTATTTCCACTACTAATACAGAAGGCCCTTATTTTTATAAGAAAAATCAATGAAATTGAAAGAGCATAAACTTGTCATTGCCATGAACATTTTGTCATTTCAAAATTAATAAAATACTAATTTTATTTGAAATATAACATTTTTGCTGTTGAAAGAGTAAAATAAAACTCCTTGTTAGCAATAATATCACACAGTAATACTAATAAAAGACTGTAATTCAGATTTTATATGATTTTATGTGAACTTTCTGAGATTATGATTTATAATTCATTTATTGAGCTCTGTCTGAAAAGAGGTTCACAGTAAACATTTGTTAAATAATAAAAAGGGACAAATGTATGATGAAATCAAAACTGGATAGTAAATCTGTTGACTTCCTCACCTTTATCACATCTAGATCGATTTATTTCTTTTCTCCTTTTTATTTTTGTATTTGCTTGTATCTTTACTCTCAAACTAAAAATAAGTTGAAATCTGTGAAAGCTGAAAAGTATGGATATAGTGTGCACAGGAGTTGACATCAGGGCAAGAGTTATATACAAATTTTATTTCAGTGTATCTTTAAAATGAGAGATTTAAATCTAACAAGAATGCTGACTCCAGATTTACTCTTGAAGGGTATTTTTCAAAGTTAATGCAAACAGAGAATTACATATATGTAATATAGATATAAAAAAGTGTGTGTATGTGTAAATACACCCATATAAAACATTTGTGCAGCACAGCTTCAGTTTCCATAAAGTCATTTTTTCCATGTGTATATCAACTGATTATCTAGCCAAAATTATCAATATGTGTAAGTTATATGTATTCAAATATTGCCTGTGTCTACTTTTGTAAGGTTTAATTAAATGTTAAAAGTTGCTACTTAATTTTAGATAGTTTACTTTAATGAAATTTGGCTCCATAGATTCTCATTCTATGAGAGATATAACCAGAGTACTGGTGTTTGGAGACAGTATAGTTTACAAATATGTGGGTTAATGGTAAATATATACACTTTTCCCCACTGAGCCAAATTTGGTATCCTGGTAAATCCAGGATCTTCACATTTAAGAAATAACATGCAATGGTACCTTTACTCATCTCTTGTAATCATTGCTTTTGTTGATAAGCTATGTTGACTTTCATAACTAGCCCATTTCATTTGTTCATTTACTGAAATAATTGCTAATCTGTGTCATTGCCTGTGTTCTTTCTATCTTCCAGCAGTAGTTACTATTCCATTGTGGCTATCTTGATTAAAAAAGTATAACTACAATTTTACAGAAGGGTAAACCAGAAAATAGATATACATTTAAATGAAACATACACATAGAAATTGGGTGAATGTTAAGTTCTGAACCAGCCACGTAAGTGTAGTTATTTATAGTTAATTGTAGTTACTGATATATGTCCTGAGGCCAGCAGTTTCGTATTACCTTTTCTGGTTTCTTATTCTTGCCTGAGATGTCATGTCAGACTTTGAGAGAAATTGTCTTGTAAGAAGACTCTGATTAGCGTTAGACAGTTATGGAGTCCTGTAGTAGTGCTTATAAAGTTTGAAGACATCCAGCCATTAGTGAAACTACATCTTTTCTCTAAAAAGCATTTCTGGTGATTACTATTTTTTATGACCTAGAGAGATACAGTTATTTAAATGTTTAATCTTTAACTGTCTTTCCTTTCTCACTTGGAAACAATTCTCACATGACACTCATGAAAGATCCTCCCCTCAAATGTCATTGTGTAGTTCTTGCTACACAAAAATTTTTAATAGTTAAGCAGCAGTCAAGCCTCTGTTACTGATTGTCTTTTGCAAAGCCAGGGGTGCAAAGTTGCCATAGCCCTTGATACCATTAATCTAGATATGCATCTAGTCTATTTAGATGAACTTTTTCATAAGCCAAATTTCATTCTGTTTTTCACCGTTCCTACAGTGAAAAACACTGTGAAGCTACACAGAACAATCTGTAGATCAGAACATGAATAAATCTGCTCTTGTTTTCACTGAGCTGAAATATTAATGGGGTTACCACAAGGATTTTAATTCATGTGTGTCTTCTTCTTTTGCTGCAAAGAATGAAGAACAGAATAATTAAACCAAGGTTATTAATTACAAATAATGTAGAAGGGGATGTTAGGGTCTATTACTGTTTTAATTATGGCCAGTAAAGCTCAAAAGTGTTCATTTAGAATCAGTACATTCATCTTCTATCATCTGTATTGGTTGCAGTTTGCCATATTCATTACAGTTATAAATGTAGCAAGTAGTTTATCATCCCACAATGCTTACTTTATGCATATTAGTTGATGATATAAGCTTTATCCTTTGTTTTACCTTACAATTTTGTGATCTGCAAGTAAAGAGCATGTGCATAACTGGGGCCAGGTTAGGTCAAGATACACCATGTTCTGTCAATTCTGATTCTCTGTATGTGTAGCTAAATATAGACAGAAAACAAAAGATATTTCTCAGTTAAAAGATATATTATTTAAAGTACTTAATACTATTAAGAACAGAAATTTGGCTTCAAAGAAGGTTTGGAGAATATCTTAAAATAAATCCATAAAGAAAAGGGGTTTTATACTGTGGTCTTGCAACATGGAGAGCTTTCTTTTGGTTATGTGTGTAAGTGCACTCATGTCTGACATGACTGCAGCTGTGTGATTCTAAGATATGATGTGTTTAGGGAGAAGGGATGGCTCCATTCAAAACATGGCGTTTGTTTTTCCTAATTGTTCATAGAATGTTTTTCAGAATTAGCTGAATTGTGAACAAACAACTTAAAGAGGCAGTACATAGCTTCTCTACTCTCTGAGCTGGAGTTATTGGTTAGATACTAAAGGCAATACGGCTGTTTCTTCTTAGAAGTTGTCAAGTATTATAAAGTCACATATGGAAGTATATGTGTATAGTATAGTATAGAAGTGTATGTGTGCAGATATATATAAAAAAAATGCGTGTGTGTATATATATATATATATATATATATAGTAGTGATATATTCAGGTGGTTTGGGATTTACTTCCTGTATTTATGTTTCTCTGTGCTTTTGTATCAACTCTTATGACAATGGGAATTGTAAAAAGGACTTTGCTTTTCTTGTTTGTCTTGGGTTTGTTTTGTTTTGTTTTGTTTTTCAAAATTGTGTGCCCAGCTAGATTTTTGTGAGTGTTTAAAATCTTACTCATTTTAAAAACTTGTTCTACCATCTTATTACTTGCTTATATCTGAAGGAAAGCTGCTATTTTCTAAGTAGTACAGAACTCATGAAAAAAAGTTGTATTTGTATTCCTCCTAAGAAGATGTTTTGTCTTCATAGTTTAGTGTCTAGACTTGACAGGGTACCTTCCACTCTTCCTTTTCATGTTAGAATACTTTATGTAATGAACTTTGAGGAGTTTTTACACAGAGTAATTATATTCCTGATCACCAATTCAGAAATTCTTTGTTAAGAGTATGAAGGAAACATTTGAGAAAAAGGACATGGGCATGCAGTTGTAATTTGAAACTGGCAATGAATCATCACTGGGTGTTTCTTAAATGAGTGCTTGATGAGATTGAGGTGGATCAGTGATACAAAACTCTTGGGGTCTGGTATCTTAACGGCATTGACTGGCTGAATGTTTACCTTTGCCACATGGTTTTCCAGCACTGGTAGTGTGGTGTTTTGCAGCTGGAGTACATTCACTTGTGTCTCTGATCCATTTCCTACTGTCCTACATCCGTCCCATCTTGGGCTGTATTTTTCATCAGAGACTTTCTTCTCAGTATACAGGATTCCATTTCATAACTTTTAATAATTTAGAATCAAAAAAACCTTTTTTAGTAATTTCCTCCAAGGGTCTTCTCTCTCAAATAATTATGATCAGTTAAAAGTTGTATTAATGGAACTCTTAAGTCCCCCCAAAAAATAATCATGACTATATATAGGATTTTTTTAATTGCTATTAGAGAAACAGTGGCTGAATGGCCACATACTTATATAAATACTTGCACCTATTGATAAATCTTAGGAATAATGTTCTATCCCTATACGTACAAAGTCTAAGCAAGGATCAGAAGAAATTACTGGTGCATGGTTCTAAAATATTCTAGTAGCTGTGAGGAACTGAAGCAATTAAAAACTAAATTTTTGCTGTCATCTCTCAGTCAAAGCCAAAGTGTGTTTAGCAGAATTTATCACCATATCTGTCACAGGAAATTACAAAAAAATTGCTGTATTACTACATGACAAGAGCTAGTAAGTGTTGAAGGGTGATTTATCTTGCTATATTTCTTCTGAAATACAAATTTGATGTTTTGATATTAATTTACATACCTTTCTGATCTTTATTGTGTCGTTTCAATACTGTCTATTATATTCTTGGGGTGTGCCTCGTTTCTTAACACAAGGTGTTTCAGGTTCTAGGTAAAAGCTAGTTGCACTTTCTTTTACCTCCTTCTTTCAATCTCCACCGTTTTGTTCAGTCCAACAGCTTCTCACTTGAGGCTTCAATTTTTTTTTTTTTTTCTTTGCATGTTTCAAATCACCAGAATAGATAGCAGTACCCTCTTTGGAAATCACAAGCCTCTTGATAGGAGTAACCATAAAGTTCCTATGGCTGATCATCAAACTATTTGTTTTGACCTCCCACAAAAAAGATCTCAGGTTTTGAGCAAGAAGGGAAGTGACTTTTCTTAACAGTCCTTAGAAATCCTTTTTTTCCATACCACAGAATTTAAATGGTTCTGCTGAATCACCTTATTTCAACAGCTTTGAAAAGAGAGGCCTCTTGCAGATAGCATAGAGAACTTTGAATTTTTTTTCTTTTTCTGAATTGCCAAATACATGTGCTACATACCTTGTAGAAACCAACTGTGTCCAAGATAATCTGAAAACTAGTTAGAATAGATTAATTTTAAAATGTAGTTTTCAGAGATTGATTTTGGGCATTTTTACCTGGAATGCTAAAATGTGATTTTGATTTTAAATTTGAATCCTAAATTAATTTGGATGAAGCTTAGAATGCTGTTAAAATAATGCTGTAATCTGACCAGCAATATCAGACAATGAATATCTCAATGTATTTCTAGCTTGATGTTTTAAGCTTTCCATGTTTCCAGGTTCTGTTCAGCTTCAAAGATAGTGTCGTTGACACAGTAATGGCAACTCTCTTTTTTGCATATCTCTATTGGCTATCCTTTCCTCTAAATTTAATTAAAGGACATAACTACAATATGTAATTTTCTGCACTGGTTTTAGAAGCTTATCATTGTGTATTTTAGACACAGTTATCACTTTATACTGAAAATTGGGCACTATTAAGTAGCCTTGAGGTTCTGTAATGTTAACATTGCATATTATTCTTGAAAATCTCCACTCTAGTCAAAGGCATATTTAACAACACTCATAGGCTTCTCTTGGAATTGCAGGTCCACAGCCATTATAAGAAAATTGGAATCCTCAGTCTCCTTGAATTCATAGAAAATGGGTTCCTAATTGTCAATGCATCCAAGATTCATTATTACCATCTTACCAAGCTGTATGTTTCAGCCACATGATTTCTCCCACTAATTGCTTTCATCATGTACAAGATTTCTAGTAAAAGTATATCATTCAGAAGAAGTTTATGGCTGGTCTGCTACTGGCGAGTACAAGTGAAGATAATGGATGCAGCCTTTTAAGTATTCTCTTGAGAAAGCTAGAAGTTCTGCATCTGGGTCAGGGCAATTCCAAGCACAAATACAGGCTGGGCAGGGACTGGATTGAGAGCAGCCCTGAGGAGAAGGATCTAGGAATGTTGGTTGACAAGAAGCTCAGCATGACTTGGCAATGTAGACTTGCAGCATAGAAAGCTAACTGTATGCTGTGCTGCATCAAAAGGAGAACGGCCAACAGGTCGAGGGAGGTGATTCTTCCCCTTTACTCTCCTCTCATGAGACCCCCACCTGTAGTACTGCATTCAGCTATGGGGTCCCAACACAATAGGGATGTGGGCCTTTTGGAGTGAGTCCAAAGGAGGGCCACTAAAATGATCAGAGGGCTGGAACACCTACTTTATAAGGACAGGCAGAGATAGTTGTGCTTGTTCAGTCTAGAGAAGAGGATTCTCTAGGGAGACCTTATAGCAAGCCTCCAATACCTAAAGAGGGCCTGCAAGAAATATGGAGAGGGACTTTGTACAAGAGCATTTAGTGATAGGACAAAGGGATACTGGCTTTAAACTGAAAAAGGGTAAATTCAGATTAGATATAAGGAAGAAGTTCTCTACTGTAAGGATGATGAGGCACTGGAACAGGTTGCCCAAAGAAGTGAATGCCCCATCCCTGGCAGTGTGCAAGGCCAGGATGGATGGAGCTTTGAGCAGCCTGATCTAGTGGAAGATGTCCATGCACATGGCATGGGAGTTGGAACTAGATGATCTTTAAGGTCCTTCCAGTCCAAACCGTTGTATGGTTGTATGAAGTATCCTAGTTGTTTATGTATTTTCCTTCTTTTGTCTGAAGATTTTTCAGGAAAGCAGCCAGTACAATGCTTCTTTGGACAGTAAGCTGATATCCATGAGAATCCCAAGTAACAATAATAGGTCATGAAAAAAAAAGGGATACACTAACTTTGCCCTAGTTGGTGTTGGGAAGATCTTTGGACTCTGGAGTGGGTTTTATGAGTTTGTAAGTTACACCCTGTCCAATGCAAAACAATGAGATTTTTTCTTAATAGCATCAAGAAAGTATTTTGTATATTATTTACAATATTTTTATGTAGATTATTTTGTATAGAGAAGATTCTTTTCTGCAATTCCAGTAATAAATTTACATTATATGATGTCTTCCAGTCAGAAGCATCCCAAATTGCTATATTCAGTAGTACTGTAAATACTCATACTTTTGTGAAACCCATACTTGATGCTGTGGAATGTTGGCATGTTTTGCTAGAACACCACACAACAAATTAGATAGGGAAAAGAAAAAAGGGTGATTTTGATAGGAGGGGGAACTATTGTGAATTTAGCTAGAGAATAGGGTTAACATTCTACTGTCACTGAAAGTGTCATTCAGACTTTACTGGCCACAGCAGCTAGTATTCTCGCTTTCTTAAACATGTTTCTTAAAAGATGTTCCCTGTGAACAATAGCACAGTCAATACAGATGTCTAATTTTCTATGTGTACTATATACTTTGCAATTGAGTGTAAATCTGTGATTTTTTTGCTCTTGCATACCTCAGAATGTAACCAGAAGTTTCTTTTTTTAATTATAAAAATGTGAAAAGTATAAATGAAGTTACTCAAAATACATTACACTTCTCTGCAAGTGTAATTTGAAACTCATGAAATGTTAATGCATCAAATATGGGATGTTGGTTTTATGCTACACAGAAAAAATTAGAAAAGTTAAGTTTCTTCTCTATGTTATTAAAAGTATGTGTTGGAGTATGTATGGGAGAATTCATGGAGGATTTGCTTGCATTCATTCCCACACTTTTGAATGATGTTTTCATGAGGGACACTCATGAAACTACTCATAGACTTTTTTGTGTGCACGCATGTGTAAATTTTTAATAATAGTTTGTTCAGAACTTGGTAATCTCATGAAATCAACCACCTGAATAACATAATGCTGATAATTTTAACACAACTTACATGTGCACACATTTAGTAAAAACTGCTTTTGAGAGAAGAAACCTTTCTATTTATGAGTTACAGCCTACACAGTCACTGGTAATAGAATGGCAACTAAAGCAGAGACCAGAGAATTTTCTTGTTTGCTTGTTTAAACATAATTTGCTAATTCCTTGCTGTGAGAAATTTGCATTCCAAATTACATCTTTAGTTAAAAGCATGAAAGAAAAGTCTTAATTTTCATACTTCTAAGTTGGTAGCAGCATAATTAGGTGGTAACTAAAAGAAGTGGGAGGTACTTTTTGTCAGTCCCCTGAAGAGTCAAGGTTTAATATAAAATACTAATTGAAAAATGGTCTAGATTTAAGCCAAAGCAGCAATCTGTGCAAAGAAAAAAACAACCCTTACACATTCTCTCCTCTAGTAAATCTTTCTCCAGCTTAGTTCCAAGGTTCTAAGCCTCGTAATTTTAGATGTAAATTATTGCCAAGCATTTAAGCTGAAGTAAGGTTTCTGTTGCATGATAGTTTTTAGGACTAAAATGAAGTAATGCTCTTTAGAAATGCAGCTTCATCTGAGAGGAGGTGTGGGAACTGGAACAAAATGAACATTTGTAATAAACATTAGAGTGGGAATTAGACCAAACTCTTGCTGCAATATACTGGCAGATACAAATAAATCTTTAATAATATCTTTTTGCACTGTTTATTTATTTTATTTATAGTAAGCTGGAACGATTTAACTTGAGAAGAGCATCTTACTTGCAATAGTATTTGTTCAAGGGATTAATTTAACTTTCACCTGAAAGAAGCAGCAGTTATGAAGGCAGAAATACCACAAAGAAATAACATAGAGAAATAGCAAAATGATATCTTGCAATAATTGTGGATAAAATATATGAAGGAAATTCTACAAATATATGCACTGCCTGTGATAAGAAGAAAATCTCAGCACCACAGATGTGACTAGAAAAGTGCATTAGGTTGAGGAACAAAGTAGCCGCTCATCTCTTACTATGATCCAGTTGCAGAATATTTTCTGCAAACAGTTCTAGATAGCCTTTTTACAGAAAGAGGGAAATTGAATTGGAATGGCATTTACAGAATTTAAACATAACCAGGAAAGATGAAGACTTATTTATGATATATATGATCTACATTTTATGTACAATTTATGATGTACATTATGATCTACAAAGAACTGCTCTTTTTATGGCTATTTACATATTTTTTAATCTAAATATTGAACAGTACATTAGAAAGATATCTCTATCCTTTCTAAGTGTTTTCTCTAAAAAGAAAATGTATACTCTTTGACTCAGCAACCAGGAATTTGTTCAGTGCATGACCCCTCTGGAAAAGTAAGTTCATATTTCAACATACATGGAACCCAATCCAGAGCTATTGAAATTGCTGAGAAATTCCACTGAATTTCTTGAGGATATGTATCTGCAATCAGTAGGGATTTGCTGTGTAAGCCTACTGTCGGAGGCTAAGCCCTAGTCTGACGTGAACAAACACCTGGACAGACCAGCCTGGTATTTCTGCCTGATGCACATACAGGACAACTCATGACCTTTTGGTATTTTGTTCTGCCTTGAGTTTGTGGTTTGCATTGGGTGTTTAGCCAGGGGCTTTCCAAGTTTTGCTTGATCCAATGGAGCATAGCTGTAAATTCTAAATGTATGCAGACATCATCTTACTGGTGATGTGCTTCTTGTCTTCCTGCTTGATTCCACTAGGTTTATATCACATCTTTTGTTGATCCAGATCTTTCTCTGAGATTTTCATCATACTGCCACTTCAGTTTAAGGGTGGATGGGACAGGACTGAGCACAAACAATACAAGCTTATTGTAGCAGTCTTTGTAGCCTGCCACAGAGGGAAATACAAGATGGTTCTTACTCTTCATTGACTGCTCTGTATATGGAAGCTTGTGGTTTTGAAATACCTCCTCATCAACTCCAACCCTATAGTCAAATGAGCAGCAAAAATAGCATAGAATTTTCATAGGTATAGACTCCAGAGCCCAGATAGAGTTTTAAGGAGCTTAAAGTAATTGATGAGCAATGAAGATGGAAAAAGAGATAAAATGGGAGATAGTAATTTAAATACAGTTTTAAGGAAACACAGTGATTTGCTTTAAGGAGACTAAAATGTAGAATTGTGCTAGATCAGGTACAATTACATTAGATGGAACCTTTTTTGTCAAGATGTTTCTCTATTAAGATAAAATAACATTACAAAAGTAGTTGAAACATTTAATAGAAGGAAAAAAAGGATTATTGCAAAAGATTCATGGCATAAGTTACAGTTAACCATGAGAAAATATGAGGAAAAAGTAAAGCTGAATAACGGATTTAAAAGCACATTTGTTCATTAATGTCTGTGCAGTCTTCAGAAAAATTCTGTGAGGTGGAATAAGCAGAGGGTGATGCAATGAAATGCTTCTATCATCAAATTGTTGTGTTTGTTTCTTTCCAATTATGCTGTTTGGATAATCAGACATTTTCTTTTCTGGTGTAATTTAGTGCAGGCATATATCATACCACCGTGTGGAGATTTAAACTTAAAGCCATGTTTTTTTGCCTCCTTATGTGTGCTTACTCTAATTGGCATAACCTCTGCATCAAGTATTAATTTTTGCTATCCAGCCAGGCAGCATGCAATTTCATCATCCCCCTAAGTTCACCAGGTAAATACTTTTTATCAGCTGGGTGGCCCATAAGTGTTAGTTTGTGATTGCCATCCTCCCACTTCCTAAGACAGTAGGGAGAGAGAATACAACCAGAGCACATGTCATCAGAGAGGAGGGCAAGGAAATAAAGTAATAGCAAAATGAAAGGGTTATGAATTTTAGTATAGGTAGATCGAGGTGTTTACATGAGAGGAGTGCAAATGAGGACTGGGGAGACAGGAAATGAAGTGCCAGTGTTTGGTCATTGTTCTGCTTCCTATGAAGGTATGTTGCATGTGCTGTTGTACACTCATAACTGCTCAGTGCAGATTATCTCATTGCAGCATAAGGGAGGGGATGAGAAGTGGCATAGCATAATCACTGAACATCTGGCATTCCACAGTAGATGGTATTCAGCTGTCAGAACTGAGCCAGGACTTGCAGTTTGGTAAATCAGAGGACTTCTGGGTGATAATGATGAGTGCAGCATGGGGTTATGCAAGTGGGTTGTCAGTAAAGGGAAAAAGATTAAGGAATTAGTTGAGTTTAGGAGTCTAGAACTTTACAGAATTCAAGGGTGCATATGAGCCACTAATGCTAAGTTAAAGCAATTTGAATTGTGGCCTCTGTAATGTAATGGCTGAGATCCCATGTGTACCAGTAAACCTGCTCTCAAGTGCAGAGTTTTACCAAATCTCTGCTGACTTTGCTGGGAATTGAGAGCAGCAAACAGCTTTCCAGTTTGAGTCCTTCTTAAGTATCACAGTTCCTTGGACTCTTGCACCATTGTCAAGGCTTTTCAAACATAATGGATTAGTGAAAACATGCAGTGGAATTACTTTATTTCTTTTACTTTTGTTACAGCTTGATTCCTTCTCAGGGTAGAAGTATTAAACTTGCTAAGCCTGATTTTGAACTTGGTAATGAAAAGAGGATGAGAGTAATGCCTGTGGAAGTAATTCATTTGCTTTGTGAATAAGCAAATATCATAATTGCAATCCTTAATTTTTATAAAATCCATTTAGCATGAAATAAATGTCAAGTTCCTTCCATTTTTTTTTTCTTCCTATAGCATTTGAAAAAAATTAAATTGCACATATATTTTAAGCTTATGTTCGTAATTGCTTTAGATACTCAGTCTCCTTTTTGCAGCACAAATTTCAGCATAGCCAGAAGCATACACACAAACCTGGAAACCTAACCTTCCTGAATAGTCTCAAAGATACCTTTACTGGATAGATCAGAGCACTTATTTTGGGTAGTAGTTAGGTTTCTTCCATCTGCATCCAAATCACTTTCTGAACTTCTTATCTGTGAAAGGGATGTAAGAGCACTGTCCAGTTTCCCTGACAGATATTAAGTACTTAGGATGGTGGTGGTGCAGGTAACAAAACCAGATAGATGCTCTTTGGTTTCAGTTTTGTATAACCAGTTTGTATAACCAGAGTTGAGACTTAAATATTTTGTTGTATCATTTTATAACTTGTAACTTAGTGACCTTACAGGTTTTAGACTTCAGCAAAACAACAAAAAAGTATTATTTCAGTTGTACTGGCACCTACAGGTCTGTGGCCTAATATGCTAGCAACTGTATTAGTATACAGCACAATCAGTGTTTGCTGTAAAGAGTTGACATTCCAATATATAAACCAGGGAAAGCTGAGTGAATGAGTGAAACAGGTAGAGAATTACAAATTGGTAGTAAGATTAATATCCTAAATGGAGAAGAAAAACAAAAAAATCCTATGTTTTGCTTTTTAATTTTCTCTTTTTTTAAATAATATTTTCAATCAGTTGTCACAAAAAAAAATTAAAAAAAAAGAAAAGAATGTTACAACTGAATATCTCAAAATAATGCAAATGTTGGCATTCATTTCAGGAAAAGCAGAATTTTACTTATGTTTAAAGCAAAATGCATACAGATGTATTTATGTTCTGTTAAAACTGAATTTTAATTGGAATATGTTTTCTGTCGTATCCTAGTATCAAGTCGATTGTGCATATTGACTATTTTTTAATACATGTATATTTTTAAAAGATGTCCTATATGTTAATAGGTGAAATATTAACCATGGTAGGGGTTGTATTTGAAAGGATGTTAGTGGTTTATTCCTATACTAAACAACTGAAGAGTTGTCAGTTAAAACATACAATCTGATGTTTCTGAAACAGATATTTAGAAAAGGGTATTTTTCTTTATCTCAGGAGCAGACAAACATATGTTAATCCAGCAAATCCAAGATTTATTTTCCAAAACGCATCAGAATTTGTATGTTGTGTATATGGCTAACTACAAAAACATGTCTGAACAAGGTGTGAGAGGATGGGTATGAAAGAGGAGCTCATTCTTTATCTTTCCTCTGATTAGATAATTTTGTTGAAGAGCTGTTAGTGGTGAACCAAATTAACTTTCATGATGTCAAGTAGGAAAAGTAGTAGTTTCTTATTGAGAAAATCTTTTCCTGTTGCATACAGAACATTTCCTCCTTAATTTTCCAGCTGAATTAAACCATTATTTTATCTTAATACACCATTAGAGTAATTATAGCCATATTACAGTACCAATATGCTACAATGCTGCCCTGAAATTAAATATTATGGTTACTTCTGCTATCACATGTATGCTTATGAGAGTATATTTTCATACCTTCTTAGCTTCTTCTCTTAAATAAGCGGTTATGCCTAGCTTCGTCAGAACTATGCACATTGAAACCAAGCAGGATTGGGCAAATCACAGTTTCCAAAATCTCCTCAGGAAGCTGTTAGTAGTATGTCTTTAAGTCAGTGGAGTCCACTAAATATTTTCAATCATACATGGCACAAAACTGTAATCATGAAAGCTGTGCAATAAAATAAAAGATGGCAGTTCTATTGAGTTTTCGTGAGTGACTGGTTTTACACAACTTTTAATTTTTGGAATATTAGTTAAAAAACAAAACAAACAGAAAAAAAGCCACCACCCACAAAAGACCCAAACCAAACAAAACAAATAAGCAACTGTAAATAAATGTATTTAACAGATAACTGAAAATTCCTTATATTTAGCAAGTAGTTAAGACATTTTGTAACTAGGGCTCAAATCAAATGTAAGAGTGGTTTCCTAGTTTTTATGATTGGAAAACTAAAAATCACCACCTAAAAATCACCAAATAGTTTGAACTGAAATTTAAAATGACTCTGAAGTGTCCTGGCTTAAAAATGAGTGTGTCTATAAACACATATAAAAACCATTTCAATGTGTGTGTGTATATACACAAATAATGTATGTAAGTATATACACATATTGAGATGTTTGTGTTTTTATAGGATTATTATAGGATTATATCGGTGGGCTAAATGCTTTTTCAATACCATACTTTTATGTTACTTTCAGAATAAAGGTAACATAAAAGGATGTTACCTTTAGAGTAAGTCAGCATCTAATATTTTTTTTTATTTATTCTATAATACATCTTTTGTTTTGATGTCAATGAATGTGAAATTCTTAAGGAATTAAAAATTCTGTATGCGCTGTAAAACAATTCATTGAAAATACAATATGTTGTTTTACAGTTTTTATTGTACATATTGTACAAGTGGAAAATATAAATGTTTCTCAACTTTATAGTATGCTGGATTTTCAAAGATTTTATTTTGATGATATCATAACAACTGGAAATACCTAAATTGGGTAAGATTAGAAAAAGCTTATTTATAGGGCATGCCTTTTTATTTGCCATTATTTTGACTTTATAATGAGGCAGTAGAATGAGAATGTTGCTAATAAAATTTTAATTGTATTTTGTATTGACTTCTTGCCGAGATTTTAGATAGCATTTTGTTGAAAGGATTGAGAAATTTAAGTGTCATCCCTACCCATATGGTCCACAAAACCTGGATGAATAGATATCAGTAGGCTACTAAAAACGCATTTTTATAAGATGAAGCATAAAACCAATTTGTTATCAAGAAGCAGATGGTACATTAAAACTTTGAGACCTATTTGTAAACTGTATATAGAAAACAAAATCTACAAGAAATATGTATAAATTCTGCATTTCTATCTTGGGTGTCATTCTTCACTCATAGCAATAAGTCAATAAGGAATAAATTTGTTGATCTGTTGATCTTAATGAGGTTGTATCCATTTGAAACTTTGAGGAAAGGTAGAATTTGCAGGCAAATGCACTTTTTTTGAGGACATTTCGATAAACTTTTTAAGACTTACAGATAACTACATTTTATTCTTTCAGAAGTTTCAGTGTTTATGTACTCTCTCCAGCTGAACTTCATTTTCATAGGCTGAAAAAATAATACACTGTAGCACATAATGAATTTGTGTATACAATTGTGGACAACAGGTTAAATAATCAAGATCATGTCCTGTTCAAGACAAACTAATATCTGTCCATGCTATACCATATCTGCTTTAGCCAAGTGGGGTTTTAATTATTGCTACTATAGATGTTTGAAGGAAAGGTAAAGAATTTCAGACACCTTTTTTTCTTAGAAGCTGGTTTGCTACCTTAGCCTGGAAAGAGAGGAATCAGATAAAAACACTCACTTTGATGCAATCAAAGTCAATCTTTCCTTATAAGCAGAATATCTGCATTTGCTTAATCTTTTGGTCTAAAATGTACTATGCTGAAAGCAGTACAATATGTGGGAGAATGAAAAATATTATTTTCCTGTTAATTTATCTCTAATTCTTTGTATTGTACATTTGAAACTTTCAGAGCATTGAAAGCGTGATGAGCTGTCTTTTTTTTAATATTTTTTTTACCTTTTCTTTAAAAACCGTGGTAACTAACTTGCTTCATTCTTTTCCTTCCTTTTATAGGGTAGCAAAAATATTATAGTGTTTATGCACAAAGCAGAAGTATTATTTATATATATTTTTTTTAATTACAGGTAAAGATTATAGTTCCCAACAGCACAGCAGGTCTGATAATAGGGAAGGGAGGTGCTACAGTGAAGGCTATAATGGAGCAGTCAGGGGCTTGGGTGCAGCTTTCCCAGAAACCTGATGGGATCAACTTGCAAGAGAGGGTTGTCACTGTGAGTGGAGAACCTGAACAAAACCGAAAAGCTGTTGAACTTATCATCCAGAAGATACAAGAGGATCC